>JACWBX010003321.1:35560-49491 GCA_014622435.1 Polypedilum pembai
TCTGTTAATTCTATAACTTGTTAATAAACACTAATCAGTGGCGACAAAAATGCGCTTAAGTACTCCGATCCGTGGTCGTGTACTTTCTATATCTTTTTAACAATATCCTTCTCTAAACTTCATACACAAACATAATGCATCATAACTCAGTCCAGGTCGACCTATTTTATATTCACTCTCACAGTCTAATTTTCATCAACGAGAGCGTCAATTTCATCATCATCATCATCGTCGGTTATATTACTCCCAAAAATTGTGCTAAAATGTACCTTAAATTAACTCCTAATAATAGTTTTAAAAATAAGGTAGAGTACAAACACAGTAAACCCCCACCAACACACTTTTTTGGTTCGTTCTCTTGAAATTTAAAGAGCAGTAACAAGAAATAAAAGAGAAAGAGAACGGAGAGTAAAATCATTTCAGGCTGCGCAAGCTCAGTTAAGCAAAACGTAACAGTAGCAGCAGCACTTTTAGAGGCGCAAAATCCCAGATATAAAAAGTTGAAGAAAACGTGAGGTTCTTCATGCAACAAGTGATTTTTAAATAAATCTGTATGTATATAAGCGATAATAAAAATTAAGCACCAAAGCTCAAGGAAAGCTGAATGCAGAATGATGAGCAAACACGTTTTTTATCTCTTATATCGAATGATGTTATTCGATACTTGAAAAGTACCTAGATAGATTGATGACTGAGTTGATGGGGAGAAAGAATGAGAAATACAGAAAGAGAGAGCAAAAATTATGTAAACTTTTAATGAGATCGAAAATTACAGAATGGATAGATTTCGTTAGGATATTGTATGACCTTAAACCTTGTTTGTTGCCATAGTGATTTCACACATGAAATTCATATTTAGCTGAAGAATTTAATTTCAAAAGTATTGGAAAGTTGTTTTTGTATCAGACTTTGATGTATATGATGACGAAAAGGAGGGTTTTACTTTGCTTGCTTGCCTATATGCATGTAAATACCTACATATTAAAATACTTCTTTTGTCATCTGCTTTCCCGAGAGTGAAATCTGTTTTTGCAAAGCTTTTTTGATCTGATTTCATGGAAGAAATATTTATGCAAGTCCCTTTTCTCTGAAAATAACTCTTGGATAACGAAAGAAGTTGAAAAGTTGTTCACAACTACTAAATATTTTCTAATGAAATCTATGAATTTGTTAATCTAATTACCTTCTCAAATTTATTCTATTTCAAAGTAAATCCCATGTAGAAAATGAATAATAGAAAATATCTCAGAAATGCTTGAAGGATTTTTGTTTCGTTCGTCTTCTGCCGCTCAACTTCATAATCATCATTCTTATTATTTCTCTTTTCAATTAAAAAAAGTTTTTTGTTTCAATACTAAAAAAGTTTTTATGCTTCATGTTTCATAAAAATCGTGATTTTCCCTCTTTCATTTATGATAGAAATGGAAAAGTGAGAAGAACAGTTACCTTATTTAATATGTTGTATAAATATTACATTAGTAATTGATTATAAAGTGTATTTTTGTGAAATACCCTTTTTTATTTGTCATCTTTTCAACTGTTTTCATACACCAACTACCTTACCTACTTACTTATGATATTTTATCACTTCTTTTTCTCTTTATATTTTATTCAGGTTATCTCTTTTATAAAATAAAAATACTTATTTCGCAATAGATCAAACATTAAATAAGTAACAAAAATAATATAATTGCGAATTGTTCCTGCGTAAGACGAGTTATTCGAAATTCAAGACAATTTTCTCAAAAAAATAAATATGAGTAATGCCAAACATGCGACACTACAGGTTTTTTGACAAAAAATTTTTAAATTCTTGAAATTTTACACTCTTCTTCGTCTTTCTTTGGTTATTAAACTTTTAATCATATTTTTTCTAACTCACATTATGTTTTCTTAGTCTGATTTTTTTTCTCTCTTCTCTCTCTCTCTCTCTCAGCACATTGCTATGTGTCTCAAGAGTTGAGTGCAATGATTTGCCAATTTAAATGCACTTCAATGAACGCATGACTGCATTTGATAGAAAACTAGACTTGAGTTACTTTAAAAATTAAAGCTTTTCTAAATCAGCACATTCACTTGGTTGCATCTTCGAATGCGTAGTTTTTATTCAATTATTTCAATTAATCATATTTTGAATAAATAATAGAAAATTAAATAAGTAGAATATAGATAATGTTATTATTTTATTTATGAATGCTTTTTCTCTGATAATAATTTTTCTTTCTTTGTAATCACCGCTCTTTATTGTTTTGTCTTGCCATCATTTCTCACTAATAGCTTTTAGTAAAGAAATTTTATATCTTAATAATTAGGACTATGACAGCAATTTGTTTCGTGTGCAATTTGCCTATTATGAGCCATCAGGTCGGTTTAGGTGAGTACATTTGGAAAATAAACAGAAATCACAGCTTGTCCTTTCTGAGGAATCTTAATGTATACACATACACAAACATTTTCTCGCCAACAGTATGGAGTGGAGGTAATGGCTGGGATGATTTAATGCGTGAACAGGTATGTGCTTATTATGCTCCATTTGTAATCTGTGAATTCATCCGTTCATAAGGCATTATGTGTTACCTCGTTTCCTTTTTCTCTCCTTCTTCTAGGAATGTGAGTCAACAATTCGTCAAAGGTTAGGTGGACGAAGAGATTCGGCTGCTCAAATATCTGGCGCATCACCGCCGAGTACTTCGCCACCACCTAATCGCAACAGAAGACGAAGCTCTCTCGCTCAGCTAACAGATATTTTGCGTGAATGGAGTGGCGGTACAAAACGAACACAAAAACCTCCATTAAATCGCCGCGAGACATTAGCTGACTTAGCAAGGAGTCTTCCATGGCATCGTATTAGTAATGATCAATATACTTCATGCCACGCACCACCTATCCGCAAGAGACGTGAATCGAGTGCAGATTCTGGAATAAAAAGCATGCGATCAAGAAGGGATTCACATACTTCAGATGTCGCAAAATTTTGGACGAAAAAGGATTTTGTTGTTGAAAAAGATAATGCAACCATTACAACTACTATCACAACACAGCAACAGCAAGAGATAGTTCCTTCAATTTCAACAATTCCACCGGAAACTACTCCAACACCACTTCGAAATGGCTCACGAAGAGGTTCAGGCGATTCGAGTTATAAAGCTTCACGTCGTGATTCACTTGTTGTTCCACCGCCTAAAGTAATAGGCGTTCAGAAAAAGAGACGCGATTCATTAGCCGCTCCTGAAATTCCGAATTTTCGTCAGGAGCAGAGACCATCGACAAGTTCGGCAGATTCAGGTCCACTTTTTGTTCCTCAACATGTCGATTCATCATCGTGCACGTCAATTCCAATGCCGACAATAATAACAAGCTCAGTTAGCCCCACTAGTCCAAAATATGAAATCATTAAGTCGGGAAGAAGAGATTCAACCACACAGTGCAGAATAAACCGCCGCGAGTCGAGACTTCAACGACAAGCTACGGCATATGATGAATCATGCACTCCTTCTTCATGGTCGAGACGAGGATCGCAGTCACAACAGACAACACAAATCAGTCCGAGTGGTGATAATGCTTCAAATGAGCCTACAACTTTGTATGAAAGACAGGCAAGACGTGATAGTTTGAGTCCTGATATCAATTCTACAAAGTAATTTGATTTCCATTGATTGAAGCACATGTAAGAGCTTTATTTTTCTCTCATTATAGTAGAAGTCGTCGAGATTCAAAGTCACATTTATCACCAGATAGAAGTCACGAACGAGATGGTAGCCCAAGAAGAAGAAACAAATTAAGAAGACAATCATCTTCTGCCCCAAGGACACCAAGATCTCCTGATAAAAGATCCCCTGAAAGCAGCTGTTCTAGTTCAAGGTAAATTATTATTTTATAATCATCAAATAATGAAAAAAAAAATTAATTTACAAAAAATCCTCTAGAGATCCGAGTCCATGTAGACACACGAAACCAGGTTCAGGTCTGGACTCACCATGGGTAAGAAAATTTGTTCTTTAAAAACTTTTTTCCTTCTTACGAAGTTTATAATTTTATGCTCAAAATATTAGTTTCTTTAAGTTCTTACGAATTATATTATTTATAAAATAAATTTAATTAAAATTTTATGAAAATGCATTGAATGGCAAGTTCGATAGTATAAATAAATTTAATAAATTTGTAACTTATATTAACATTTTTGCCAATGTTTATCATGGTAATCGAATAAGCTTACATACTAGTATTTTAATTCCATAGTCTTTGACTTCTTTCATTCTTTTTACGTTCAGAGCAACGCTTGAAATATAGATAACCTTAAAGCGAAAAATTTCTGTATATTTCGGAAAACGTATTTGTTCCGTACAGTAGTAGGTGTAGTGTTTATATCTCTTTTTTTTCTTGTTTAAGTAAAATTTATTTTTCTTGCTTTTTTTCATGCATCTAAATATTTAAACTCTTCTATTTTAAGAATCCACCAATTGAATGTACACCACGACCACAAGCAATTAGAAGACAATCAAGCACCACAGAAGAAATTTTAATAGCAAGAGGCTTTCGTCGACAAAGCACAACTGAAGAAATGATTCGATGCCGTAATTTTAGACGTCAAAGTTCTCAGTCTGACGATGTCTGCCAAAGGTATAACAAGCAATCTATTGTAATTTTCGTACGAAAATAAAATGAAAAACAAACTTTTTCCTTTCGCTTTCTTTTCTTGTATTTTATAGATACAGAGGTAGAAGAGGTAAGAATTTTGAGTAAGATACACAATATTTGAATCTTCTAAACACATTTTTACATTTATTGTTTGTTTTCTTTGTAGATTCGTGTGCTCAAATCATTGATGGCACAATTGGAACGATGACTAGTAAGATTTCAAACAATTTAAATTCGAGCGAGTGTACTAAACATTTATAAAAAAATCCTTCTTAACACCTATATTTCTAACAGTCGAGACGACAAGCACGTTCTTTGATTCTTCCACTCAAACTGGTAAGACATTGACTTTTCTAGAACACGTAGTGTTTTCTCTTGCTATTTCAGAAGAATGTGAGCTTCGCGTTTTGCTTTGATGTACCGTTGCCTGAAAAGCATTTGCTTAAAATTTATAAATTAATTTTTTTATTGAGATTCAGAAATATATTCACATGGGTCTAAAAATATTGTACATAAAAATCAAAGCATATACACACAAGATGACTTTTGAAAAACACATGCTCAGAGCGTCCAAATTCAATTAGTTAAAATTGAAATAACAAGAAAATTATTTAATTTGACATCAAATTGACATAAACGTCATACGCATGATTTTCAAAATTTAATTCAAATTGTGTATGTGTGTGAATATGCAGACATCTTTCCCTAATTTCATTTAAAACCAATAATATTAACTACTAAATTGTTATTTTATAAAAACTTGCTAATATTATTATTATTATTTGGTTTTGATTGAAGTGTAATCATGCATGAGTGCAATTATTTTCATTTCATTAATATTGCAATACTATCACTCTGTTGTATTCGAAACGTATATGACATTTTCATCTCAGATTCATTTGAACATGTTTTCATATCATATCATATTATGTATAAACGCGATTTCCCTAAATAGCAATTAGACTAATGGAATATTCTCTTATACACCCTACAACATCGTGTATCAAATATTTTTCCTCAGTTCCAATTGAACAACCATATTCATTCACTTCCAGCTCTTTCCTTTCCAATCCATGGAAATTCGTGTTTTGCTATCTTTTCTCTCTCTTACTGATATCAGTTTAGTATGACCTTTCATTTCTTGCTTCATTCAGTTAAAAAACATCCTTTTCATTGAAATGTTGATAAAAAGAATTTAATAATATATTTTATAAGAGAAATAATCCCAAGTTTTGTCTGGAAAGTTGTTTAAACATCATTCGCGAGCTTTCACAATGACTTTTGTGAAAAAGGAGTAAAGAAGCATAAAATGTTAGCATAATTTAAAGAAATTTGCTTAATTTTTTTTATAACTGTTGATTGAAGTTCAATAGAAATAAAAGTGGATTCAGCCAAGTCTTTACGAATTGTTCCTTGTGAGAGTCCTCGAAGGACTGCTCGATCGAGGAGTTTGAAGAAACGTAAGAATAATCTTAATTATAGTGATTCAAAAGTTTGATAAAATTTTTTACTCCATTCGCAAATATGAAAGAAAGAGAAATGAAAATATCAAATTTCCATAAAGCTTTCTTAAAAGAATGGAAAATGGGAAAGAATGAAATTCGTATTATTCAGTTCATACATGTATATACATACTGTTCATACATTTACTAAAGAGTGGATAAATGAAATAATTTTTGATTTTTATAGATTACGTTTCGAGCTTTTAATTGTGTGATAAAATTTCTCGCATGAATAGCGCACGCAATGTGACATGAATACAAAACGACGATTGAATTCATTAATGGACATTCCATTCCATTGAAATGTATGAGCCTACATAGTTCGTTGAACAAGCAACAAGTTTGAAATGAGCCAAGAATATATATTTTGGTATTCAATTTGATGGAAAATTTGCTGATGATTTTCCTTTAACGAAAAAGAATGGAAATATAATATATTCTTTATTTGGGCATCTCAATCAATTTTGATGGCTCTTTGCCACGATTTTGATGATACACATGTATTTACAATGAATTATACACGAGCCAATTTGGTTTTGTTTAAACAAGACTGCCACACCTCCCTTACATTTATCCAATTACTTTTAAATTTATTTGTTTTATCTATTGCATACAATTTACTAAGAAGAAAAAATTCTTGAGTTTTCATAGCTTGCATAATGATTTTTCATATTTATTATGAATGTGCATATAGAATTTAGAAGAGTTGAAGAAAATTGTTGACATTCCATTTATAACATATTTTATATTACAATTATAGAGCAATCGCTTCTATATGATAATAATATGTACCATGAGGAATGTTTAAGATGCAATGCATGCGCTATCAATTTAACGGGTGTAAATCAAAAAAGAGCCAGACGTTTCAAAAACCAAATTTTGTGCGATCTACATTTTGCAGGTATGTACATTTATTTCTAAATTAAAATTTTTTTTTCATATAAAATTATTCCATCCTTTAGATGTTGCATTGATGGAATGTTCTGATTTTATGCAGCAGTTGAGAAGCTTTAAGCCACAATCACTTGGCTCAATAGTTGCTCGACGTAAAAGTTCTACAACTTTAATCTTTCCATTACCGCCGCAGGCTTGTTCAGGTAACTATTTAGAAAAAATATGTCCATACATCAATAGTGCAAGTGTGTGTTTAATGTGACACTTAAGGAATAAATCTAATGTCATCAATCTACGATACAAATAACATTGCATTATTTCTAGCTGTAAGATTCACAACAAGCGTGTAAATTAATTACAACTTTTGCTTGGTGTTTGCCTTACAGTGAGCAATCTTGCATAAAATCATCATTCATTGGCACGGAACTGAATTATTATTAAGTTTTCGTCATCCACGCCAGCGCTATACTATATTATAGCGTAAATTATATGTGTGTGTGTGTGTGCATAAAGTGAAAAATATTTTAAAGTGATATTATCTTCTTTTCATTCAAGTGAGTGAGTGAACGCTCTTGGAAATTTAATCTAAGCGAGATAATGTGATATATATAACTTATTTTCATAAAACTGCGACAAACACTTTTTATGAATAATAAAATGAAAAATTTTACTATGTGAAACTCGCGCATAATCTGGAATTATATAGACTACTAATGCTGATATCAATATTTGCCCTCTCTCTCTTTCTTTTTTCTCATAAAAGATGAATTCTGTGAGGAATATCCGCACGCTTTAATACCCACACCAGGCTATTGGATAGAATGCTCGCGGCAGAAAATTGCACAAATCAATCAGCACAACTGGGATGATAGCGAATCGGAGCATGATGATGAGCAACGTGCGGGCTGTAGCACTGATATACACGATCGAAATTATAGTGACCTGTATGAAGATGATGAAGATTCTGATACTGTTCCCCGAAGGAAGACAACAATTGAAGAACAATGGGAACAGCAGCAGAGTTTTGAACTCACTTCAGTCGAACAGGAAACATACGAAAAATATTTTTACGGAACCGAACATTGGAACTATTTTACAAACGACGAAGATTTGGGTCCAGTAATATTATCAATAAAACAAGAAACATTAAATGGACGTGATCAATTTAGAATATTAGTTAGAGCTATTTCATATACCGTACATGGTCTCATTCCTGCATCAAGCGTTTTTGCAAATAGGTAAAAAATTTGACTTTTAAAATCATCGAAATCAATTTATGTAACTTATGCATTCACAGATATAATCGGGAAGAAGTTGTTAGTTCATTAGGAAAGGAAGTTAATTTGAATCCCGGACTTATGCTCGGTCAGCTTCCAGGTAATTTCAATTTTTTATTTTCTAATTTTTATATATTTAATGTAAAAATGTTACATAACACAGACACACCCGAAGAATTGCTGAAATTAGATCAAGTTTTCATAAAATCAGAGCTAAAAGTTGGTGTTATATATGTCAAAGAAGTGAGTAAATAAATTTTTATTTACCTTTCATTATTTTTTATCTTTCTTATAATCCTATTTTACACGAATCATTTATATAAATGCAGGGTCAATTTACAGAAGAACAAATTCTTGACAATAATGAAAATTCTCCGTTATTTGAGGAATTTTTACAACTGTTAGGGGATAAGGTCAGATTACGTGGTTTTGACAAATACAAAGGAGGTCTAGGTATGTTGTCATATAATAATCATCATCGCTGTCATTTAGCATAATCCATCATAATTAAAAAAAATTGCCTCTTGCTCTAATATTACAGACACAGTTCATGACTTAACAGGTCTCTACTCTGTTTACACAAACTGGCGAAATATTGAAATTATGTTTCACGTAAGCACACAGCTTCCTTATGAAAAACATGATCCACAAAAATTACAGCGCAAAAGACACATCGGTAATGACATTGTTTGTGTTGTGTTTCTGGAAGCTGACAATACAGCTTTCAGTCCGGCATGTATCAAAAGTCATTTTTTACATACATTCATTGTGGTAAGTGATTCGAAATACAGAATTCTAAAACAAGTAATTTTCTTCAATGCAAATGCTTTTACGTAGGTTCGAGTATCGGCGAGGATAAAACGAAAACCAACACGATATGAGGTATCAGTTGTCACGAGAGACGAAGTCGGAGCTTATAAGCCATATTTGTGGGAACAGTCTGTTTTTGAAAAAGGACCCATGTTTCGGTAAAATAAGAAATTTCTTCTCTCTATAAAAGAGACAGAGCTTTTATTGAATAATTCTCTTATTTCAACTCTTACCTCTGCTTTTTTTATCAGTGAATGGTTGCTTACAAAAATAGTCAATGGTGAGAGAGCTTCATATTCGGCGCCAAAATTTGCTCGTATGCAAGAGCGCACGAGATCACAGATGCTTGAGGATATTGTTGCCAATCTTGCCAATCATGCGGAAACAGGTCAAATTCCAAAACCATATCGACGAGGCAGTTGGCGCCCCATAGGTCATATGCGACCCTCATCACCTCTTCTCGATTCTGTTCGTGATCAATTCGAAGGTAAGTTATTACAAATTTTAAAAAATAATTCAATTTTTGATAAATTTTTGAATTACAGATTATGATCAGCTAGCTAAAGATTTTACTCGTGTCTTTTTAAATGCGGAACCTTCATGTTTACAAAACGCACATCTTTTTGATGTAGTATTTTTAGTCGGACAATCGAAACAAAAATCGCGCTTTATTGGTGTTAGAGCAATTTTAGGCGTCCGATCTAGAGTGTTTCAAGTGAGTTAAATAATAAATTGTTGTTCAATATTTAAACTAATTTTACGTTTATTAGGAAATGCTTTATGGTATACAAACGGGATTTGGTTCACCACAAGTACCTGTTGCCGAATTACTAGCAAGACCTGCACCAACACTTCTCTCACCGCAAAATCAGCGGCCGAAGAGTTCAAATTTTTTGCAAGTTCCAGATATTGAATCGCGTCCAAAATCTGTACCGTCGTCACCCATGGTTAAAAGAGCATTTTCACGTCTAGGAACAATCACTGCGGGATGGTCTAGAATGCGTTCAAAACAGCATTCACAATTAAATGCTGAAGATAAGAAGAAATGGGCATCTTCACAAGGTGAGCTTTTCTATTTATCACATTTATTCATTGATTTAACTGACTATCTTTCTATGTCGATGCCTATCAAAAGATTGTTCTGGTAAGTCCCCTTAATGAATTACTTATATACTTATTTAAAATATTATTTTCTTTTGTTTTCTCTCTAGATAAAGATAATAAAGATCGCTCTTCAAAAGATAAATCAGCAGCAGCAGTGCCTCGTGAGTACTTGAGATTATAAACGTATTGAAATCAATTAATTATCCTCACTTTATTTTCTTTACTTTTTATAGGTTTATCGGTTTGTGCCGATGCTCAAAAGGTCGATAGGGCGAAATTGGCGCAAACAGAATTTACCATTATTGAATTTGATCCAGATACATTTAGAGTACTATTAGATTATTTGCACACAGGAAGTTGTCCACTCACGTGCCAAACCATTCCTGGATTAATATGTGCGGCCGAGCATTACGATTTGCCTGAGCTCCTTCAAGCGTGCTTTCACCATGCCAAACAATTTCTCAGGATTGAAATTACCTGCTCAATGTTGATATCACTAGAAAATTATTACTGGCGATACACTTCAGCATCTGAACTTGTTAATATGATATTAGGTAATTATTATGCAAATTTTTTAAAATCATTTTTTACATTATTTTATATCATCTATTTTTTTTTTGAACAGCTTTTGTCGAAACAAGGGCATATTCTTTATTTCAAACACAAGACTTTTTGAATTTGAGTGAAAGTATGGTACAAATGATAATGTGCCGCAATTTAGAAATTCCCGAAGTTCGCAAATTCGAAGCGATGCTTGCATGGGCTAAAAATAAGGTGCCTAATTTAATAATTAATCTGAATACAGAAGTTTAATCAATTGTAAAATTTGCTTATAGGTAAAATCAAAAGTGTCAGCAAAAACTGATGCAAAAGTAGAGTTCAGATGTATAATGGAACGATTAGCAAGAGATCTCAAGTTACATAGAATTTCGCCTCAAGAATTAATAAAAATTGTGCTACCATCTAAGGCTATAAAGAACGAACGCATTCTAGAAACTCTCATGTATCAAGCGAATTCAGGTACATAATCTTTTTTTGTGTGATTTGATAATAAAATTTATGAAATATTCATCAATTATGCAGGAATGTATAGAATTCAAGACTCTTATTTAGAAGCATGTCAAGAGCGATTGAAGAAACAAGACTCTCGTTACAGCGAGTTTGGCGAGTCGTTTGATTGCGGATTATAAACAAATTAAGTGTCTTTTTTATTATTGAATCTAATTTCATCTTATGTTGCTCTCTCGATATTTACTTATATATGTAGATATATACAAACATATACTCATATTTGTCACATAACACTCAAATTATTGTCATAATTGAATAGAGGGATGTTAGAAAATGTTGCATCAATAATGATTGAATGGAGTGAATAATGAAATTATTTGTGGTATTGCTTTATTTTTTATGATGTAGAGGAAGAAAAAATTAATTAAGAGAACCAGGGGGATATACACGGGGCGAAAAAATGTATGAAAAGTGGTGATTCTTTTGTATAGACAAGGTTGCGAAAGTGGCGAAAAAAAGTTTGAAAAGTGACGAAAGTGGCAAATTTTCCGCTACCGTGTCAATCCCCTGTAGAGAACAAATATGTTTTTCATTTGTTTATTTAATAAGCTTAAAACACCATTTTTATAAACAGAACACCGTTTCATTTCTGAAAATTCTATTATTCAATTCGACTAAAGAGATGAAAAAAAGAAAAAGAAATATAAAAAAAATAGATCCATTCCGGTCCATTTTTTTGGTATTTATTGCTACTATGAAAAACTAAGAAATACACTATCTCACCAAAAGAGGAAAATTTTTAAAAAAATTGGTAAACTTTTGCAATGATAATTCGAATTTAAATAAAAGAAAATGACATAAAGACATTATGTTGAAGATTATCAAATAAAATTAGTGTATAAAAAGTACTAGATATTACTTATTATATAAGAAATATATAAATTTAGTCGACTGAAAGACTTGTGTATAATGTTGACTCTTTTTCAAAAAAAAAATCACCTGCATTATTAAGACATGAAAAAATTAAAAAAAAGATATAACTGGCTGTTTTTAAAAAGAAATATAATATATTATATACAAATGTTTATCTCTAATTGAATATATAACGAAGAAAAATATTTGGTAATCAAAGTGGACGATTTTATACTTTCTTCGATGGAACGACATGAAATACTTACATGTCACAATAGTAAAAGATGGCAGTAAAAAAGAAAATGGAATTTAAGTGTTATAGAACAGAGAAATCTTATTGAAAATTAATTTATGATGAACGATGAAAATATTGAATATTACTTATGTCTAAATTAAAGAGCTACTTATTTAACGTTGTCTATCAAAAATTGTTTCTTTTAAAAAGTGAATAATACACCAAATAATGAAAATATAAACATCATTTATTTACTTGAATTGCTTGTATGTTCTTTTTTCTTTAACATAAAAAAGAAGTGAAATAAAATTTATTAAAATCGAGACGACTACTATCTTAAAAAAATACAAGCGAATCATGTTGATTTTTGTTTTTTTTTTATATTTCAAGCACTTAACTTTCATTATTTTTTTTACTCTTAAATTTTTATTAACTCTTTAAATATTTTTATTATTCGTCGAAGCAAAATTATAATTGAAAACAATTTTTCTTGAACATTTTCTAAATTTGATTTTTGTAAAATTTTCTAATGAAATATTTTTCAGAGCTTTTTATTTGATAGAAATTTTCATCACCACCCAAACAAACAGAAACTTAGTGCTGTACGTTAAAATACTGAAAATCTATAATATAAGTAATAAAACGCTACATAAACAGTTTAAATCATGTTCTGAAGTGTGTTCACAGCGATTCAAAAATTTTAAAATTGTTCACTTTTGAAAAAATGATGATTTCATAGATTCCTATGAGTCATATATCATTTAATAGAGCATGTTTCAATCTAGTTAGTGATTTAATTAAATAATTACAGACAAATTTCAACTTAAAGTTGACATATTTTGTTTATATATTTTTGATACCAAATTTTTAAATCGAGAATTTTCAAGTCAGACTGTGTAGTTTTCCATAATATTTGTGCATCAAAACATAGATAATGCTAATAGAATGGTAATAAAGAAGGAATTTAAAGATTTTTGATCTGCCATTCGATTAATTTTTGCAAATTTAAAATCCAAAAATAGACGCACATGAAGGCACAGTTTAAGACTTTCTAAATCAATGATTTTTAACAAAGATTATTGTTTAAGTCTCTATGCCCCTCATTGCTCCCCAAACGATTTTTTTGCAATTTATTCTTGGAAAAATTTCCATATTAAAAGACAAATTTTTGTCATGAAATCAAATCTTTCGAAAATTTAAATCGCAAATTAAAGAAAGCTATTTTTAGTTAAATTATATATTTCATAAGCTTTCTTTTGATATAAATATGTAGAACAAATTATTGCAAAATGAGAAATCATGATTTCGATTTTTTTAGCGCATTTTTGTTTACAACAATGCAGCTTATATCTTCACTTTGGCTGGCTGTTCGGCTGTTCGGTGAGGCGCGAGATCTCGAAAACTACAATAGCTAAAGACTTGCGGTTTTTTGCTTTCGATTTATACTAAAAAGTTATTGCGGCGACGCTTAGTTATAAAGCTGTCACTAATTGCATTATTCGAAAAATTGCGAATTAAAATTTCAATATGGAGTTTAGTTCCAAAATT
>JACWBX010003322.1:0-16259 GCA_014622435.1 Polypedilum pembai
GAATTCCCGGACTCGGGAATGACTCCATACAAATGAAGAAAATTTTGAAAATTTTTGTAGAAATTTTTTAATTTTTTTGTCGATTTTAAAATTTTTTTATATATTTTCTTAAATAATGAGCAAAAACACAATAAAAATTTAAAATCAGCCATTTTTAGTGAAATTTACAAAAAATTTTGTAAAAATTTATTTTGCACTAAAAATCATCAAAGTGATAAAATTATCAGCAATAATTTAATGAATTATGTTAAATATGTAAAAACTAATTGTTTTCAACAACTTTTTTTAAAATTTTTGGTGGTTTTCAGTTTAGTGTTTTTGTCTCATTCCCGTTCCCGGAAATTTCAATTCTCGGGAAATGGGAAAACACTAGGCTAAAGTAGCCAAAATTTACTGTAAAAAGTAGCCAAAAGCTACAAAGTAGATTCTACTTTTACAACTCTTATAATGAGAGCTAAAATTTATTTATATTTTCTTAAAATTCGTGTTAGTTTATTGTATTTTATTTTGCCCTATCATTTGCAATTAAAAACGTACGTGAGTCCATGAAAATGCATTATTATCATCAACATAATGGCAAAGTATCCAATTCAACAATAATAGTAATTTCACCTCAAGGAGCGATAAATGGAAGCATGAAAAGCCATATACAGTGATGTTGGAGAGTCTTCTTTTTCTCTCTTTAAATGCTTCACTTATAGTCGTTGCAGACTGATAAAAAAAATTAATTTTCGCTCAGCTAGCTTTTTTTTCATGCGGTTGTATGTACTGAATTTAAGATAATGTTGAAAGACGAAGTAAAGTATGGAAGAAAAATATGAAACACAATAAAAATGGATAACATTCCCTGTGGTGTGATCTTGCTGATTTTTCCTTTTTCCTGTGAATCATCCCTGCGTGTTTACCACAGTTTTTTTTACCAAATAGAAAAATTTTTATTTTTTTCTTCGTACACGCACACAAACACTCATTCATATTGGCATGCTGACACAATTTATTGATAACGAGAGAAAGCCTTAAAATAAATACAAACAAGAATTTTATTTATTTTAACACATTAGTCTCTGACATTTTGGAAAAATATCTGTTATTGCTGATTGAACCTTTCAATATAAATAAAAGTTTACCCATGTAAAGATAGCCTAGTATTTGTTTATAAAAATTTCTACTGCCATTGACCGGCATGCACTAGCTCGTTTCTAAAATATTTTGTTTACATCCTATTCTAAGCGTCAAGACCTTTCCAACGATATGCTATACTTATATGTAATTTCGAAATTTTCGAAGTACGTGCCCTTGTGCCTGGAGTGCATGTCCTGCATGGCCATGATTTTTGAAAAATTTTCAAAATATGTTTTCTTGGCATTTCATACGATTGTGAACGTTTTTGGAAAAATATTTTCGATGGCTGGACCCACTGGCATGGACTGGTATAATTTAAAAAAATCTCTTTTGATGGCTCACCTATGTATGCGTCGAGAACTTTCCAAAAAGCTCTCGATCATCTTTCCACGACTTACCGTTGTCGAGTTGTGACTAGTCCAGCCATCATGGAAAAGTCTATATCTAGTGCGCAAAAAAACAAAAAGTTAAAATATTTTTTAAAAAAATTTCAATCAAAATCAGAAGCTTGAGAAATGAGATTAACTTTTTATAAAAGAGGTCTTGTACATCTGACTGCTATGTTTACTCAAATGATATCACTAACGAATGCTGACATGTGATGAGATAGGCATCCGGCAAATTCGTTCTGGTGTGAGAATAAAAGTAAAACTTTTGCGAGCCTTGCTGTTGTAATGTCAATACATTAACAATAAGCCATTCCTCTGCCACCCCTCTACATTCTCGCTTTCGTTTCATCATTATCATCAACTCATCTCTCACTCACATAAATACATAATGTTTTGACTTTCGCCTTGCGGCATACGAATGATGAACGTGTTGTAGCATGATGAAAATGTTTAATGTGTGGAAAAAGAAATGTTTTCTTAGAGATACGTCAATGAATTGGCGTAGAAAAGTTTTCTTTGCTACTGTTTGTCGCCAACGCTATGAAATCAATAAAATATTTTAAGAGAGAAATCAATTTTTTATCTTGTGGGAATTTATTGGTTTGTTTGTCGATTTTCCCTGATCGGCTATTAAATTGTTGTGGTTTAAGGCATTGAATTTTTATTTCAGACAAAATTAAAAATGAAATTAGAGAAAAATATTCAATTTGAATTTTGAAGTTTTCTTACTGCAGCAGGCGCTGAAAAAAAATTATTTTAATATGAAATCGAGCATAAATTAAAAGTTTGTTAAACCTGTAACTGTTGAAAATCTTGCATCATTTGATTTCTCATAAAATCTGTTCATACCACGAAAAGCGAATATAAAAACGAGAAAAATCTTGTTCAATGAATCAGATCAATAAATTTCTGAATGTTTATGGAAGCAAAGTAAAAATTTTTATGTTTTATTTGAAAACATTTTTACTTCCACACGTATTTTATTTAAAATTTTGACGTATCTTTGAATGTGACTTGAAGTTCCGTGCAATAATTTTGGAGAAATTCGATAAGAGCATTAACATTAACACAAATTATTGTAGCGTTAACGAAATTGATAAGCTACGTGACGCACGCCCGGTAAATGTGCTTGAAGGTTCATGGTCACAATGTTAATGGCATGTTATACAGATCGAAATGAAAAAAGTACAAATTTTACACAGCTTGATTGAATTCTTTCTCATACCAATGGAAAAATTCGTCCAGAAAAGCAACATGAATGATTTCTTTTATACTGTTTTGCTTCATTTTTAAAAATTCATCAAAGGATAATAAAAGAAATTGAGTTAATAATAGTCAATATTAGTATTTATTGACAACAGTTAAAAAATAAAAGGAGACAGAATTATGACTTTTAATTCTTAACCAAAAAAAAAATTTATTTTCATAAAAATTACTTTACATTATATTATTCTATGACTGTTGTCCGACAAAATATATAGTTGAATGATATCTGAAGCCACCAATTGATACCAATCAATACCAGTCACTACTGAATGTTTTAGTGTTCAACTCAAAGTGTTTGAGTGTTTCAGTGCTCAGCACATAATGTGGGTGTTTTAGTGCTCAGCACTAAGTATTTGGGTTTTTCAATGTTCAAAACTGTGTTTGAGTGTTTCAATTTTAAGTCTTAGACTTTCAGAACACTTATTTATCAAACATTTCAACGTTCAAAACAGTTTTTGAGTGTTTAGATGCTCAACATCTAATATTTATGTGCTTTATTGCTCAATAGTTAATGTGCAATAATATGTGCGATTTACAAATGTTTTGACAAAAGACGGTCGCAAAGTCCTATATCTCCAGCACATATTTCTGAAGTAAAAGCTCATAAAGTGTATTAGGGTTAAATGTCGAATGTCAAATGCACTTGTTGATTAATGTCACCTTAAATAAAATTTCATATGTAATATACTGAATTTGGTCTAGAAGTTGCTACATTTACTCTATTTAATTACGTTTTTACAATAGAAAATTTTTATATTAAGAACTTTTTTAAAAAATGAAAGTGACAAGAATACTTTTTATATGTTTATAGCAGTGTTTTTGTATCATAAAACTTTATAAGCTTTTTTCCATAGAAAAGTTTAAGCCATAAAATCTCTCGTCCGCTCCCTCATAGTATTTTTTATGATTGAGAAAAAAAGTATTCTCTTAAGCTTTTGTCCCAAATGACCTTTTTATGTATACATATTCATGCCGTTAATATTAGGATTTAGATTCTTTTATTCCTTATTTATTTACGTTTTTTCAAGGTATCGAAAAGAAGCTTTTGTGAGACGAAATTTTTATTGAAGTCGATATATTTATTTCTATAGAAGAATGCTTTGGTATTGAAATTTGCTGACATTTTAGGTATATACATAAATAATAGCTTCAATTGACTCTTTTATTCTGCTTCAAAATAAGTTTTATTTTCTTTAAAATAAGTATGTAATTTGAATCAACATGCTATTGACAAATTTATTCTGCTGACATCATCTTACTCATAAGCAACTCCGATTCCCTACCGATTTCATACCGCGCACTAGAGAAAATTAAAAATTATCATCAAATGCTCGATTTATCTTGCTTGTTTTCATATTCTACTTCTTTGTATGAAAAATTAAAAAAAATTCTTTCCTAGAATAAAAATTAAATGAAAAGTAAACTCATTAGTGAAAAAATTCTGCTCATTTCTAAATTATAATTGCTTTTAGCAGATGGCTGATAAAAATATTAAGATTTTTGCATCATCAAACAAATAATAAAAATAATTTAAGAATATCAAAAGTTTTGATAAGATAACAACTTCGTTCAGGGTTGGAAAAACAGATTTTGACAGAATCAAGTCTGTCACAGGAAAATCTGTTTACAAATCTACAGTCTTCCCTATATATAGAAGAGATAATCAAGCGCAAATTTATAAAATTAGAAATTTTGAAATTTCAGTTCGATGGAAAATAAATTTTACTAGTTGAGCCATTTTTCTGATGTAAATAAAAAATTTCCTTTATTTTCATATTCAAACTTCAATTTTAATCATAATTATATGATAAATTGATAGATTTGATAAGATTTAATAAAAAAATTTCACGAAAATATGGAATTTGTAACGTATTTTTTAAAAGTGGCTCTTCTATTTAAATGGATCTTTTATTCAAGCGTAAGTACAAAATTTTTAAAAATTTGGAAAATACGCAACTCTTGAATAGAAGAGCCGGCTCTTTTATTCGAGGAAAAACGGTAGTCTGTTAATAGAATCTTTTTTGTTGTTTGCAATATTGTAAACATTAAAAATTGCTTTAAAAATTGTTTTCAAACATGTTGATTGAAGCAAGAATCGAATTATAGACGTAAAGTACACTAGGCTGAGCCTTAGCGTTAACAAATTTTAATAGATTTCTAGCCGTGACGCTGTTTTAAAGAAAATTTAAATAAGTTGTATAAATGGACAAAAAGCAATGGTGCTAAAATCCAAACAAGCGATTAACAGAAGAAAAGAATTTAATGAGAAGAAAAATAGGATTTTAAGTTCTTGCTCATTTATTCTGGTAAATATAAAATTTCCAAGTCGATTGAATTAGGTTTCGAAAATGTTTTTAAATTACTCTCATAAAGTATGTGTAAAATATTTGAAATTTAGAGTCAAATAGCTTGCTTAATTTCTATATAAAATCGAGAAAAAGTACAACTTTTGTATAGAGATATAAAAAATACATAAAAAGTTTTTTGTTTGAAATAAATTTGTGAATTACAGTCCCCTCTTGTTCTCTCTACCGTCCATTCTTTATAGAGGCAATAAATTTTTTAAGAATTAAAAAGTTTATTTTGCTTGCTTGCTTTCAACATTTTTGTGAGAGAGATATGGAAGGTCTCAGAGATTGGTGGTGAAATATTATTAAAATTTATATGCCTTTTGTTATTACGTGAAATTTAAGTAAACTTATTAGAGAAAAATGAAATATGATGAAATTTTTTAACAATAAAATGGATTAATTGTATCAAACGAAAGCTAAAAGTTGCAGAATTACAAAAAAGTTTCTTAAACAAATATTTTTGTGTCTTATAAGAATCAAGTAACATGTAAGTTTCAAGTATCATAAACAAAACTTTGTCATAATCTTTATTGACTTTGATAATATGCTCAATCATGATGATTTGTAAAAGTTTTCATAAATTTTGCTAAAATTATTATAATACAACTCTGATAATGATATTCATGCTGTGTTAAAATATTTTCTTTCTAAGTTTAAACTTTAATCCTTGAAAAATGTAGAGCGATTCTCAAACTTTGTTTTTGTTGTAACTTTTCTAAAAATCAAAATTACTCTTAAATTAAAAGCTTAATACTACTGCAAGAGTTTATAAAAGATGAATTTTCAGCTATAGTTTTACATTTAATCATTGAATTGACAATAGAATAGCTAATTTGCGAGAAATATCAATTCTAAAAGCGTTGGTTACTTACATTGATGATTCTTTTGAGTTCGCGTTCATCATAATTTTGGCATTAGATGATTCAGATTTTTTTAAAGTTTCTGACTGTGCAAGGGTTTTACGAATGAAACTTGCATTAAATCAGAAATTTAATTTTTGTTGATGTAAGTAACCAATGCAACAGTTGTTTTGTCAAACGTAAACAAAAAAGTTTAAAAATAAAATTTCAAGTTAAAAGTCATTTATACTAGTCGTATTTGTCATGAATATGAAGAAAGGGATGCCAATCAACCAATACAATATTCACAAACGCAAAAAAAAACAAAGAGAATTTAGGAAAATTACAAAACAAAATTGTCAGAAAAATAGATTTTAGCGCCCTCTATAACTGAGAAATTCAACATATTTTGAGAATTGTTCTGTAGACAAAAAAGTATACAAAAATTCAATATGATATCCTAACTAACTCAATGACACGATTTTCATCTACATTAAGAAAGAACTTTATTTCCTACTAAAAACACTTTTGCTGACTATATCCTTTTATTTTTATTATCGTTACAGGAACTTTGGAAACTAAGTTGAAGAGAGTGTGGAAAGATAACAACGTTGAAGAAAAAGTGATATGTGAGCAAGCAAAAAAGAGATGAGAAATCGTGAAAATATGACAATGAATTGGTGAAATAAGGAAACTTTTAGAAATTGTGTGAATGTGAAAAACAACTTATAAGTCGACGCCTGAAACTAATAGTTATAATAAATACGCACTTTTCTCTTATCCGTCATTTCGACAGTTCATATAACCAAATACATAAATAACACACTAAAAAGGAGAGCAAAAGAGGATAATAATCGTAAAGAAAAGAAGAGAAAAAATTTAATATTTTTGTTTGTGTAGTTTTATCGCGTCTATAAAAAAAAAACTCCTCCTTCTGGTCTACATAAAATTCACCGCTGAAAACACAAATACACAGAAGAAATGGGTAAAAAGAATTCAAAACTGAAGCAGGATACAATCGACAGGCTGACGACAGACACATATTGTAAGTATACAGATCATTCATTATACTCTACTTAAATTATGAGCTACTGCGAAACGAAATTTCGTTTTTCCTTTTCTTTTGTTCTACTCAAAAACGAAGGAAAAATCAAGAAATAATAGAATATTCCATGCAGATAAAATTTGATCCAAAATCTGGATCAAATTTTAGATTCAATTTTTTCGAAGCCGTTACAAAATTTATTTTAAAACTTAATTTTACTATGAATTTCTAATTATTTCTATTTCTTATCTAATTGTAAGGAAATATTGAGTCATAAACTATGATGTAAAGCACAGTTGATAAGAATATTCAGTGATTTCTTAAAATTTTTCATTCAAAAAAGCAGTTTTAGGGGGATTCCAAAGCATTTTTTGTTGGCATTCCCCTATAATTTGAATTTTAACGGTTAAATCGCGTATTGAAATATTCTATTATTTCTTGGGAAATATTCAATCTATGTGTTTTGAATGCTCAATTTTATTTTATTTTTTGGCAACAAGAAAATTAGAAAGACAATAAAATTAATTTTTCATCTAAGAAGACAAAAATGTCAGTATCTAAACCTTGTTTGGTTTACGCAGTCTAATTTCGATATGCGGCATGCAAATGAATTCATTTTGAAATGGAACGAAGAAGGGATGAAAAAAAAAGGGTTTTCAAATTTATTTCTTGAAAGATCGTGTCTTGAAATCATAAAGAAATTTTTAAATTTCTATTGTGAATGTAAGACAGGTTTTGAATGACATTTCAATGACATGAAGATTAAATTAGAATTTTGCATAATTTTCTTTAGCATTTTTATATTGCAAGGAAAAGAAGAAATTTTCCTTTTCTTTCTTAAATTTCTTTTTAATGTTGATAGCTGCTGGACCGGGTTAATGATGTTTTTAATTCGTGTTTAGGATTTTTATGGTTCTTTTGTGTCTTGACCTTCTTCGTTTTATATTTCTTATATTCAAATGATGTGAGTTGAATATTAAAATGTCATTTTAAGAAAATCGCATGGCGAAGAAGAAGAAAGTTAAGTAATTGAAAAATCTTGTCAATATCATTCACCTAAATTCAATCATGAAATCAATATCATCTCAATGAATAACAAACACTAAGTGGAAGCTACAGTAAGCTTTGAAAATCAAAGAAATTTTTGAAACATCACGTTCATGGATCATAAATTGAACAAGCTAGCTAGATTGTCTTTATTCTTCTTAAAAGGAACTCAAAAAAAGAAAGAAAAATAAAATGCGACATTTCTGCTATCAGTATCTTATTTTTATTCCCTCTTGCTGTGTTTATTCTTATTGGTAGAATGGAATAAGAGAAAAATATCATAATCATAATAATTCTTTGATCCACTCTGTGAAGGAAATGTTTACAAAAGAAATGATAGAAAATTTCATTTTTATTTTAAATATTTGAAATTTAACTTAAAATCGAAATTTAAAAATCTATTATTTCGTCAACATTTTCTTTTTCCACTTCGAACAAAATTTTTCATCTTTTTTATTGCAATTCAAATAAGTCTACGAATTTTCCGCATATTTCATGATCTTACGCTCTCGTAAATAGCTAAATTTTATTCATGAAGCATGAAAGATTATGAACCGACCAACAAACATAAATCCTAAGTTAAGAAGAGAAGGGAAGTGAACAGAGAAGAAATTTTTTCTTTTTCTTTTATTTATGTTTTTTGTCTCTTTCGTAGTCGAATCTCTAGCGAAATAAATCATCAATGCATACATTGAAATCAGCCTCATCAATATATACAGACAGACATTTTCTCTTCAATTGTAAATGAAAAAGTTTCTTTTTCTCTTGATACATAATATAGACTGATGATAAAAATCTTATTGTCCGAAAAATTCTCTCTTTGCTCAAATGTTCTTATTAAAGCGATTCTCAAACTTTGTTTTTGTTATAAATTTTCTTGAATTCAAAATTACTCGATCAAAAATTCGATTTTTGTTGAATTTTTTTGATGTAAGTAGCCAACGCAACAGTTGTTTTGTCAAATGTAAACTAAAAAGTTTTGCATAAAAGCCATTTATACTAGTCATATTTATCATGAATATGAAGAAAAGGATGCAAATTAACCAATACAATATTCGCAAACACAAAGAAACAAAGAGAATTTACGAAATAAAATTGTCAGAATAATTTGACTTTAACGCCCTCTATATTTGAAAAATTTCAACATAGTTTGAGAATTGCTCATTATTTATCATAGTATGTATTTGAATTGCGTACTATATAGTCCATTGAGAGCAAGAGATATAGTGAAGAAAATTGTGACAGATTACATTCATATTTTATGTGCCTACCATTTCTCTTGTATGTTTTTTTTAACTGAAACTAGAACACTCATTCTGTTTACGAAATTTATCATAAGCATTTATGAATGTGATTTTTTCTAAGAAACAGCAAATTTGAGTGGATTTAAAAATTTATTGATGACGAAACATGATAAGGATATAAAAAGGAAGATATCCAGTGATTTTATGTTTGAATGAATATTTGATATTGCTTTTCCAACTTTGGCACTGATTTTGTGTATTCAAAATCATTCAAGGTTGAGATTTGAATTTTTATCCCCATGAATGCAAATTTGAATTTATTCGTTCAATACACGTCTGACTTGTTGTTAACATAACATGATTTTTTTTATCCTTATGGAAATAAAATTCAAAAATTTTAAAATTTTTTGCGTTTGCTTGAGCATTTGTTTAGGATTTTATACAAAAATTAGATCTGATTTAAATTTTTAAATCTCAAAGTGACCATTAAAACTTTGAAATTGAAACAAATAAATTTCGTTTTTCTCATGATTCTATACACTTGAATATCATCCTATTTATCTAATTAATCATTTGCTAAACAGTAAACCTCATTATAACACACCATAAATTTTAACCCATGTTACAACCCACCATAGAGGTTTTTGCCTTTCTTTCTATTTTAGCAACAACATAACAATATTAGAATACGAGAAAAAAAAACATGAAAGAGAGTTAAAATCACCATGCAAGAAATTTCCTATTCATATACAATGGAAATTTCACATCTGCTTTCTTCAAGGGGTGCGAACTCTTTCAAAAAAATATCAAAAATTGCAAAAATTTTTTGATAATTTTCATACAAAAAATTATTTTTCAATGCCTACTCTGTTTTGCTTATTAAGAGTTCTAACCCCTTGGCTTTTTTTTTACTCACTTTTTTTGTTTTCTATTGAGCTCGAATATATCGTGAAAATAAAGAATTAGCGAAGATAAAGTAGATTGAAGTAAAAACTAGAAATTAATCAGTAAATATGCATCATACTTGATAAGAGTGATTTTTTTGGTATTACAGATCAGTGTCTATTGACAAAATCGTATTACAAAAGCATAAAATTATCATCTTAATGCTCTAAGTAAGAGTTAACAAGCTGTCAAATTTCGAAATCTCTTTTCCTTTTAATTTTGCTTCAAATTCTATTTAAAACATTTCCACTGTGTTGTATACAGACGATAAGTGAATTGTTCATTAGTTATGAACCAATTTAAATTCATTTCAACGAGTATCTATGATAAAATTTACGAAAATTCATTTAACAAATTAAATTTTTGTTTACAAAAAGTATAGTTGATTATTGCGTAACAAACTGAAAAAGATTTAATGATGGAAAAAGTTTGTTTATAAATAATTTTCTGCAAATTACTATTCTAAATAGCACTTTAGCTAAACATAAAGCAGTGCCTGCACATTTATGCGATATAAATAATCATTTAAAAGAAACCGGAAAGTTCTAACTATTGTAATTTTCAAGATCTTAGTGCTATTTGTCCCAGTGTAATTGCCAAGAATTCGCTAAAAATATTTTTAAAATTTGACCGAGTCCAAAATCGTTTTACAAATAACTAAAAATCAAGGTGTAGAAACTATCCGGATATTTAAAAACTATCTCTAAAATCTCTATTAATCTCTAAACATCTCCAAATATCTCTACTTGTTTGCAATTATCTCTCAAATCTCTGATCAACTCCGAAAAAATTATCTCTAATATCTCCGAATATCTCTAATTATCTCTTAGTTTCCACACCTAGCTAAAAATCAACTAAATTTTAATCGATTATAATTAGGTTGAATTTAGTTAGTTGCAACCAAGAAATAATAGAATATTTCAATACGAGATTTAGCCGTTAAATTCAAATCCAGGGGGTTGTCTTTTTTGACGAAAAATCCCCTGAAAATGCCCCTAAAACTGCTTTTTTGAATGAAAAATTTTAAGAAATCACTGAATATTTTCATTGACTGTGCTTTAAATTATAGTTTTTTGACTCAATATTTCCTTATAATTAGATAAGGAATGAAAATAATTAGAAATTCATAGTAAAATTAGGTTTTAAAAGAAATTTTGTAACGGCTTCGAAAAAATTGAATAAAATTTGATCCAGATTTTGAATCAAATTATATCGGCATGAAATATTCTATTATTTCTTGGTTGCAACTAAATTTTCAAACGTTTTCGGCCTCTGAAATTTGAATAAAAAATTTTCTCATGAAAGAAATAGTCTTAAGAATGGTAAAAATCAAGAACATTCATATTCTAATGTTTTGTCATGTTTCTTCTACCCTTAAATATAAAAAATAAAATTGTATAGAATCGTTAGCTTCCCTTCTATTTTTCCAAGTACAAAAATATACAGTGGGATATGGGTATTATGTAAAATATAAAAAAAGGGAGAAAAAGCTCATATTTTATCCCTGGGGGGCCCAACAGATCGTTATTTTTGCTATTTTTAATTGGCTCGTATTTTTGGTGGATATTTTGAATTAAATACAACCGTTGAGAGCAGTTGAGCGCCTCTGTGACCGCGAGGTTCATGCGCTTGATCTGAAAAATAGCTTAGTGGCTGTTCCGGGTTCGAGTCCAGGCTGCGCTTTCTTTCAGAAATTTTTCAGAAGTTTAGATACTTCGACTGCTCAAGTGCTCTCGGAACGCACTTTAAAAGGTAAGGTCCCTCACTATAGTGATAGTTTGGCTGAGATATTGTAGTGTTACAGAGAAATTGGGATAATCATGCGATTTCATTGGTAAGGAAACTCTCCTCATTTTAAAATCGCTAGTAGCAGTCATTTAACTTCTCTGTAAAAATTGCAATATACAGTCAACTCGATCATTGTCGTGAGCCAGGATTAGGTCACAACAGGCACTTGAGTCTACGTGCACCTGTGAGTTAGCAATAACTCCGCCTGGGAAAAACTATAATCCATCCAATCCAAATACAACCGTTAAAAACATTTATTATTAGGGTTTTTTAGGGTAAATACATACTGAATTGAAGTTTTCAATACGTTTTTAACACAAATTAATTGATATCTAACTAAATTTTTATCAAAATATAGTAATTTAAAATGCTTAAATATAACGGTCATATGGAATTCAAAAAATTTTTGTAGTTTTTTAGAGAAATTTTTGTTTAAATTTTTGAAAAATTTAACGGAAAAAAATTCTGTTGGGCCCTATAGGACTTTATCATATGTGAATTGTGTGAAAATACATCATCATACAAAACACTCATATAACAAAAGGAAATAATTCGTCTTTTCATTCCTTTCTGTATTCCATGGAGTATTATCACATACAAATTGCAAAAAAAGTTCTATTTCTTCTAATGAATATTCATTTCAGTTACAGAAAAGGAAATTCGGCAATGGCATAAAGGATTCCTTAAAGATTGTCCTAATGGGCTGCTGACAGAACAAGTAAATAACTTTTAATTAAAAGCAAGCGTAAGTCTTTACCTTTTCTTTCTTTTTCTAGGGCTTCATAAAAATCTACAAACAATTTTTTCCACAAGGCGATCCGAGTAAATTTGCATCATTAGTGTTTAGAGTATTCGACGAGAATAATGTAAGTTTTTCACATTCTACCTCTTCACATTCACTGTTGTTTCTGTTGTACATATATCTGCATGTTTCACACATGTCAAATTGTGGGTTTTTGATAAAGATATATTATCATAATGTTAACAAAAATTACAACAAACAACAACATGAGGAAAATTTGATGAAGGCTGGCAGTAAAAAGCTTCATGAAGGAGTTAGATGCGATATATTTGAACAAGTAACAGATGAATGAATAAAGACTTTACTGTGAAATATTTTCTTTATTGAAATTTTAATACATGTAGACTTAAAGAAGAAGTCACAAAAACTTTCTTTTAATTCTTCATTGGGTAAAACCACAAAATATATTTACACTCCTATGCATTTGTTGAGAAAAACCCTTTAATTAAATGTTTGGTTTGGGTTTTTACTTTTGTCTATTGAAATATTTTTAATTAGATTAAAATTGATTTCAACTTTTGAAAAATTGTTAAAAAGATTTATTACAAAGAGAAAGAAGTTTTACTTGAAAATTTCAATTTTTATCATTTTTGTGAAACTGATTCCATGTAATTTTTATTTTTAAAGAGCGAGCATTTAAAAAGTACTCTAACAATTGTCATTATATTAATACCATTTGATAGCTTAAAGTCAGGCGAAGACACACGTTGCGTTTTGTTAATTCTTTTTTGCTCTTTTTTGTGCTTTGACACTAATTTGTTCAGAATAAATTCCCAAATTCCTGGAAAGCAAACACAAAAAAGAGCGAAAAAGAATAAAAAAGAGCAACTTATTGATCTTTGTTGATCTTTCTTTGTGTGTCCACGCCTGGGCTTAAAGCATAAGCTTTTTTTCGATATATAATACACTCGAGGGGGTGACAGCTTCGAAGAAAAATTTAAATTTTTTCTAACTTTCATTTTTGTTTATTTTATGAATATTTCATGATTTACAAAGTTTTGAGTTCTCAAACTTTCAGTGTAAGCTTAAAAAATTGGCAAAAACAATCTAAATAGGTCTAAGAAACCTATTTCAAGAAAATTTAAGAAATTTTTCAAAACTTTGTTTTGGTTTGATCTTTCTACACTTTTTCTCCGTTTTCAATTTTTTCTTCGAAGCTGTCACCCCCTCGAATACACTGCTAGCAACAAATCTATTAATGAGAAATCAATAAAAAGAAATATCAAAAGCATGGAATTATTTTTGCACTATATTGAATAAATATTCTAATAACTAATTTAATAAAAATCTATTTTTTATCTTTCTCCTAAAAATATTATCAACCAACTTATGGACATCATCATTGCATCGGGTGATACTTATACACGAATATAAATATATATACACACAAAAAAATTAATCAGGATGGTTCAATAGAGTTTGAAGAATTTATAAGAGCGCTGTCAATTACATCACGTGGAAACCTGGACGAAAAATTGAATTGTGCGTTCTCCTAGTAAAAAGTTTTAATTTATTAAAAAACCTTAAAAAGCTTAAAATTCGTATGATATGAATGTTTTATCCTAATTTCATTTATTATTTTTGCACATTTAAATTTATTAATTTTCACATTTTCTCTTATTTATTTCAATTTTTCATGTACTCACACATTTTTTGTAATGTCATATTCTATAGAAAATATTGCAATGAATATTTGGAAAATGTTTTTTCTTCCAAGAAATTGAAGCTGCAGATGTTTTCAATTTTAAGTTCTTTTTCTAATGTTAACATCAGTGTTGTTATCGTAGACATCTATGACTATAATCTTTGTCTACGTTCTACAAATTCGTCTACGTAGACAAAAACTATGCGTGGTCTATGAAATTTTTCATACATTCGTCTACGGTCTACGCATAGATATATATAGATTATTGATAACTGAAAAAGTAAAAAATTGTTTCATTTAATTAAATTTCGCAACCAGCTCATCAATGCTACATTTGTATATGTCTTCATGTTCTTTTCTCATTTCATCATAAATTGCTTGTCGAACTTCTTCAGTAATTCCATCAGTTTCACTGTCCATCATTTTTAAAATCGATTCTTTAAGTTCAGTTAATTCTGTTTCTTTGATCTCAGTGTTGACGCATTTGAGTAAATTTAATCTTTTAAAAACTTTCAGTCTCTCATCATTTTTACTTTCAAGCTCGTTAGCACTAAAAAGGGGACTTTCGCATTTCACGTTTGAGTCAGGAACAAAATTCTTCACGATAACTGATGTTGGTTCAAGTTCCAAAAGTCTTCGTTTGTAACATTCAACATTGCTGATTTTTGGTGTGTTGCTTAAAACTTGGTTCAGAGATGCACCATAAGCAGCTTTTTTATTATCAGAACACAAGAATGAATATATTGTCTACTTAGACAAATTAGTAGACCTTAGATAATTTTCTTTCGTCTACAAAGACAGTGTCTACATGTAGACAAAACTACGCACAGATCTACGGTAAACAAGTAAATTTAGACGTCTACGATAACAACACTGATGTTAACATTAGGTTTTCATATTTTCTTGGGCTCGAACGAAACTCAGGACTCAAGACGGGACCCAAAAAAGTCGGAAAATCCCGCCCAAGTCTCGTCATCACAAAGACCTACTTACCATTCACTATATTGTGTTAAAATTAAAAAGAATGCTATTTTAATGGCAGAATAAAAAGCACTTGAAAGATTGACAAAATCTATTGCAATATTTTCTAATAATTGTTTATTTTTAGAGTCTCATGTTCAAACATTTATTCAAAGCTTTTATTAAGAAAAAAGTTAACAACCTTTTTTCTTTGAAATTCTTTAAAAAATACGATAAAAAATTTGTTGAATAAGAAATGAAGAGGAGAAAGAAATATAAATTTTTGCAACAAGTTTTGCAACCACAAAGAAAAAATATGCAGCATGTAAAATGAAATTCTCGTAATTTATTTTTATGTGCAATGTTTTGTGCATAAATTCCCATGCGCTTCTCATTTTGTTCATCATTTGTGGATGGAAAAATATAATTTTGAAACATGCAATTTTCGCATAAAATTTGTCACGTTCTGTGCTTGTAATTTAAACAAAAAGATATAGAAAGTACACGACCACGGATCGGAGTACTTAAGCGCATTTTTGTCGCCGCAGATCAGTGTTTATTAACAAATCACAAAATTAACAGATTCGTTTCTAATCAGAAGCTTCATTTAAAATAAATTGTTTTAAGCAAATAATCAATAAAAAGAATTACTTAGTCTTTTAATGCAATTCAGGTTTTCAAATTCATATCGAGGATATCTTCCATGGTTTTTAAATTTGAAATATTAGGATTAAAATGAAAGAAAATTTTCAAATTACAAATTTTGCTATTTAAAACATCGTTGTTTTGTTTTTATTTTCGAAAAAAGAATTAAAT
>JACWBX010003324.1:3145-17548 GCA_014622435.1 Polypedilum pembai
ACTACTTTTTTAGCGAATTTTTTCGAAAAAAATTCTTTTAAACATTAGTGAATTTTACTATACTATTAGTAGCTGATTTCACTAATTTCTAGTAAATTTCGCTAAAATGTTAGTGGTCATATATTCGCTAGACGTTAGTGAAATTTTTCATACAAAATCACTAACTTCTAGTGAATTTTTTCTTTGAGTGAAGAAATAGTTCATGCTTACTACACAAAAATTTCCTTCCAAAAAGTCGCCAACAAATCTCAAATTTCATTTTCCATGCGTGACAGAAAAATAAGGTGGATAAAATTTATAGTCAAAGCTGATAGATCTCAATTTTCAACATCATTTTCGCTTCGTTGTTTTTTTATTTGACAATTTTGCTTAAACAATTTTTTTCTCATCCGCATGGCATCAAACAACAAGCGAGAGAGAAAATGAGAGAAAATATGTGCCGCAAAACCCCATTAAAAAAATTTATCTTATCACTTTTCAGTGTGTTTTTTTACTTGGCCACAGTCACGTTACTCAATCTTCTGACAATATCGCACATCACGCTCGTTAAAAAAAGTGCGTCAAAACTCATTGAATGAAATGACGATCAACGAAGAATGTGTGTGATTCGCTCCACACCCAAACAGCATAAAGCCATTAAAATGTCCCATATACACTTAGGAGAAAGGAAAAGCAAAAGCTTTTGTGGTGTGCTCACTGCTCATATAATTAATTGCATGCTACAAAACACATATATACAACAAATTAATTTCATTACAAATGGCAATTTAAAAAGTTAATTGGGGTATTAACATGATGTTTCAATTAAAATGTAAATAATTCCTTACTCTCTCTCTCTTTTCTTCTTTTTTTCCACCCAAGAGTGATATAATGAAAAAGAGAAGAAAAAATACACCCGGCATATCATGTGGTTTCATTCTTATTTTTTTTTTCATTCTCGACAAAATCATCATCATCATCAGCCCGCGCCACACATATTTTCTTTAATCGCATACAAAAAGAATGTAGTTTATAAATTTTATATTACAGTTTACCTCAAACTCGATGAGTTGAAATGAATAAACATTTAATAAATCTCTTCCAATTAAATTTTTCTCTCTCACTCTTTCATTTATAAAGTGATTTCTTTCTTTTTCATGACTACTGGTTAACGAAATCACGATTCATGTTCCATATCCATGGTTTGTCGATTAGAGAGAAAGATTTACGAACACTTTTTCCTTCTAATTTTGTGAATTTTCTTTGTAGATCAGTAACTTTAGGCGCATTTGAGAAAACTTTTTTACATTTTTTAGAATCTATACATTCTAAAAATTTAGAGTGTTCTAAAAAATTTAAATTTAAATGAGAGATCTTTTCAAACAAGGCTGGGACAATTAACAAGAAAAAACTAAAAAAATTTAATTTTTATATAGATTAAACTAAATGAAATTAATTTATCTATTTTTTAACGAGTCCCAGTCTTTTTATCAGTTTTTGTCAGGAAAAAAATGTTTGCTGAAAAATTTTAAATTTTTGTTATATTTGTCATCTCTTGATTTTTTCCGTCATTTTCACTAATTTTGTTTTTTCTAGTTCTTCCTCAGTTATCTTCTTCTTAAATTTAATCACAAGCTTAATTTCAATAATTAATTTTCACAAAAACTGACAAAATGCTAAAAATCAAGCTTCAAAAAACTTTTTTCGCTATTTCTATGTATATGTTGTGGCGTGCTCGCTTTGTAAGGACTTTCAATAAATCTTACAAAAACTTTGAACTGGCTTTGTGTATTTTCTTTTGCTGCTACTTTCATTTGCACTATGGTAGAAGGGGATTTGATTTACAGCCACAATTTTGACCGCTAAATCATGTTCATAGCAAATTCTTTCTTTTTGGAGTTTTTCCGTGATTTTTTAGGTAGTTTTCTGCTGGTTTTATTTACGTGTAGGCTTTTTCTTTAATTTCTAGGATCAATTAATTTGTGAATCAAGAAACGAAATTTAATTTATTTTAAAATTATAAATTGAACGACTTTGGAAATTTAAATATAAAATTTTTGAAAATTTTTATTTTTCAGAATATTAAGACGGATGGATAAAAAGACTATTATGTGGCTAAAAATACTAGTTTCTTCCTTTTAAGAGCTACATACATACAGAGATATTACATACAAATATCATTAAATAAAGAAATCAAAATATACAAAAGCTACTAAAAATAAATTTAAAATTTTTCGGTTTTTCGAGATTTGATTTCATAATAACAGAAATTGAATGTCTAGAAAATTTATAAAAAATACCAAAAACTTGGCAAAATATCAAATGAATTGTTAGTTCCAAACTCTGTGGTTCATTGACAGCCGTAAGTTAAACAATGTAAACAATTAAAATTACTTCAATGTCTATCTATTGAGATGTCAAGAGTAACAAAATCAACACACTTATGTCGATAAAACAACTCAATTAATTGTGTAATTTTATGTTCTAACGAAATACTATTTTTCTTCTCTTTCATCTTTTCGCTCATATTTATTTCACCTTTTAATCATCATTTAACAGCGCTGATTTAATTAAACGAGGTGTCGATTGGTGTTACATTGGGTATTTGATGCAGTTCAGACACCTGCCACTCGCATGCATAAGCTGCTCATTAAATCTGTTATTTTTCTCGTTTTTGCTCCCTCCACTCGCCATTCGCGACATGATGACATGCCATTTTTCTCATGAAATATTTTTATGACTTTTTTTCTGTTATTTTAAATAAAAGTGAGAGAGTGTGGCTCGATTTTTAATAAATATGGATGAGTAAGTGTAGCTTAAGTGTGTAAATAAATATTTTGGAAGTATTTATGAATCTTTGATGTCCAACACACTCATGACCGAGTAACTTGTAAATTCACTAGCATCAGACAGTTTTAACAATTAATTTTAGATCAGATGGACATCAGTGCCATGCGACACTATAAATTTTCGCCAATTTGATTGCCTAATGTGAAACATGTTGATGAATCAAAAGAAAGTATGGCAAAAATTATAAAAATTTATGAGTGCGGAATTAGAATTTAGCGTGAGTGTTTGTTTCGTGGGATATTTTTTTTTAAAATAAATTTTTTTGATGATCGATGGTTTCTAATAAAGATGAATTGTCGTACACCTGCTGCTGAATTGTAATCTCTAAATAATTTTCTGCCTCATTGTGCTTCAATAAACACTAAATCTTGCACGTAATAAATTATTATGATATGGTAACATGCTAACTTTATCCCACTACTTGTGTTTTTCTTTCGTAAAAATAAACTAAACTTTGGATTATCTAGATATTATTTTATTTTGAGGAATTAACATTATTTTTAGTCGCAATTTAACAAGAAAATAAAAGAATTTTAGATTTGTTTATAGTTTTTTAAAAGTTATTAAATTTATCATGTCTAAAACAAACCTTTTATGCCTCTGCGTAGGAAGAAAACCATTGAATATTAAAAACGAATTGTAAAAATTGATTTAAAAAATTAACTGATTTAAATACCAAAAGTTATATAATGAAGCAATAGAAAATCCTAATCAATAATATTTGAATTCCCAAATCTTGAATAATTTCTTATCAAAAAATAAATTAAGAAGCATTGTTTTATGTTATTGTAAGTTAATTTATCTAAAATATTTTGAGGCGAACCACACCATGTCTTGTTAGTTAAATATAACGATGACGTTCCTTATAAATGTCAAATTAATTAAAAAATTACATTTTTCACCTCATTTTAACATTCTCTAATGTGACTTGCATGTTTTAATGGACATATAGTGATATGAAGTTGTCATATTAGTGCTTAGTATTTTCAAGAAGGGTTATTTTATGTCAACATCATTATGCTATAGTCTCGTCAAACTACGGCTTACATTTCTCAAAAATATAAAAATGAAAATTCACTTTTGCTGTTTCTTATGCTCTAAGCGAAGAGAATTTGTTATTTTCAATATAATTAATCATTTCCCGCTCGTTTTTGTTTCTCTCTTATTTCCTACGAAAATTGATGTGCGGCTGTCACATTTGAGACTTTTTTCAGCCGAAAAACGACACATGCATACATACAGAGTGAATTTTCCGTTCATTTATGAAAAAGTGTCTCATTTCACCTTCGCTTTAACCTTTTTTCCTCACATTTCATATATTCATTCCATGAGAGGTGAATACACACAAGCACAAAAAGCAACTTATTTTAATGGATTGTTTTGGATAAATATGTCATACAATTTATTAATCTCCGTCGCGTTTTGGCCTTTACGATATATGTGTATTAAATGACATGGACTGAATATGAATTGAAGTTTTTTCTCTTCTCTAGTCTTATGTTTGACATTTTTGGTATAAATAAGATAGGTTTTTAAATGTTTAGACTTTGAAATAATCACACGAGTTATGTTTTTTTGTCAATTTTTAAATTTACTTATTTTAGGAACATGTAAAATCTAAGTAGTTCAGTAGAAATTTTTCCTTGTCCATTTTTGATTCTCTATAAAAGTTTAATAAATTAAAAATTAACATTTAAATTTTCATTTCATTAAAATATATTCAAATTGAATTCTCAAAAAAAATCATCAACTTCTCATGACTTGATTTTCTCCATTGAATTCTCTTGTTCTTGCATTGTTATATAGTATAATTTTCTACTTTTTCATATCTCTTTTCTCAAATGTATTTAGAACTTTTTAAAATTTTAAAACATTTTTAATTCGAATATTTCAATAGTGCAACAAAAGCTCCATTTTTGAATAGTTTTATAATAAAAGAACTAAATTAACATTTTAAAGGCTTACAAAAGATTCCGATTATTTTAATTTTCATTCCTTTCTTAATTCTTAGTTGTTGAGCGAGGAGTTACACATTATATTGTGCTTTAATGACTAATGTGTAAACGAACGAGTCACATCGTATAAGAGACCACCCACAGTTTACAACACATATTTATTCATGCATCATCTCCTTTAATATAAGAGACATAAAAGTGACATCACCTAATTCAATGTGTGCGCATTTTAATTACAATCATGAGATAAATTGAACATTTCACAGTTTAATTTAAAATTTTCACTTTAAAAATAATTTTTCAGATGACATTTTTACAATTCCACAATTAGAATTTTCAAGCCACTAAATGAAAGTTTTTAAAATGATAATCATTAAAATAATGTCTACGATGTGGTCATGATTAAATTTTTAAAACCAGAGCAGTCATAACTGCAGCAATGCATCGAGCCGAATGAAATGAATTTTTTTTTGTTGCAGAAATAAAATCATCATCATAAAGTATAAAAGTGCAATTATAAAATTCGCTTAATTGCACATTAGAGCTGCATAAGCATAAATCTTTGCCTCACTCATACAGAAAAACTATAACAGAGAGATCTCATTTTTATATATGTTGCATACTAGAAAAATTATCATAAAAACTTTTTTAGTTTTATTGCGAAGAAAAAAAATGAATATTGCATTATGTAATTGCATTAAAAGATTAATTTCCGCTGCTTTGTTTCTGAATGAATTTTTTTCCCTATTCTTCTTTTTTCTTTCTCATCCCTCATGCACTCTCTTGAATAAAATTAAAGACCAGATGTACTTTGAAATACATTGTAGTGAATTTTCTTTAATTGCTTCTGTGTAGACGAATTGTTCAATTAGATTTGCAGTTCGTAAAGAAAAGAAAATCATAAATGAATGAGAAAAATGTTTTTATAGGTCGAAGATTTTGTAACAGAAAGTATAATGTGTAAAAAATATGACATCAAATATTAAAGAAAATTTCACAACATTACCTTTCGAGTGATCTTCACTATATTTTTCTATTCTTACTTTCCTTGAATTTTAAAATAGAAAAACGTTCAAGAAAGATCAATATTTCATGACAAGATTGGACAAAAAACATATTTTTTTAAAATGACCTTTTGTATGACCTCAAAAAGTTCACATTTTTTTGAAACAAAATATTTTTTGAACAATATTTTTCCTTTACTTTAAATTTTCTGCAAATGATTCATTTGAAAAAATGAACAAACAAAAATATTTGAATTCAGAAATAGTCGATAATTTTTTCTCAACGCAAAGTTATCAACTTATTTAGTGCGCAAAAAGATCAAAAGATCATTAAGGTATCTCATAAATAAAACGAAATTTTTAGTAAAAATATATTTAATGAGTGAAAACTTTAAAAATTCCTCGCAAAAAATCCACTACTCATAAATTCAATCGAAAATTGTCTTCGTTTGATTTTATTATTTCTGACACATTTTGTGGTTTCTGTTTTTTCGCCTCAGATCAATAAATAAATATATAAAAGTCAAGCTAAGTCTCTCTCTCTCTCTTATTTTCAATTCCCACTTGGTATCGCATGAATCAAATGAATATCACCATTTCATTCTCTAAAGAGCTCTCGCTCTTTGAGGTTCAAGGAAGTGCGTATACTGTGGCGTGCCGAATGTGTCGAAGAGGCATTTTCTACAATACCAATATTTTATGTATAATGAATAGCAAATAGAGGAGAAATGTTCTCACTCACGTGGACATCCATAGCATTTGCTTACTTATGAATGCGTCATAATATTTTTTTTTTGCTTTTCTTACGGCAGCTTGTGAAACACAAAATTAGATGAAGTAACGCACACACACACACACTCACTGTATGTAGAAAGTGAGAGAGAATATTTTTAACTTCTACGTAAGAAGTTTTCTCGCTTTACAAATTCTTGCAAAGCAAAGCAAAGCAAAGAAAGAGATTTGAGATAAAGCTAAAATTCTTACTCACAACAACAGCACAAAATGTGAAACGATATTAATTAACACTTAAAAATAGATGAAAAATAAATAAATGTGAAAATTTTTTAAACAAACACCGTCGATTTGCTCTTTTGGAAGTAACTATAACGTTTTACATAAATCATTATCGTCGACTGTATTTTCAGTATATTTTTTGTGCTGCTACTCAAGAGAGATAAAATATAAAAAAAATAACACGACGCGAGCATGTATAATGAGATTGACTGAAGGAGGAAATTGTTTCAATATTAATATTTCTTTTTTTCACGTTCACTTGTGCTCCACACTGCTCCACTCCGTTTGGTTTGAAAAAGAATTTTTGTGTGTGGTGTATTTTCTTTAATGCTGACCTCATTTGAAGGAAAAATATCCATCCCAAGGGAATGATTCTTTTCAGAAAAAAAAATTTTTATTATTATTTCCAGAAAGAGTTGAATTTAATTTTTTCCTTCACATATATTTAAAAGATGTTGAATTAAAATATATTTTTTAGCGCATTTTCCTCAAATAAAATGACGCTATTGTCCGTCTGTCCGTCTCTCTAACTAATCTTTACCGTCAAAATTTTTGTGTTAATCATTGTTACCGATAGATTTTTTCGAAGGTCTATGATGATTTCCTGTTACTCCACTGTGAAGCGTAGGGCGTTGTATGTGACTGCTTCAATTTGAAGCGTGTTCCGTCATACAACGAGTCATTCATCATTCTGACGATACGATAAATGAAGACAGGGGATGAGCCTGACGTTTTCGTAATATTCGTCGGTGGACCTTACCTTTTATACTGCGATCCGATAGCAGTAGTCTATGCCATTCACGAATTATTCCAAAAATTTGAAGAAAAGAGTTTTTTTAGCGCCAAATCTTTTTTATCATTAAGCATAAATCTATCAAACAAATAAATAAAATTAGATTGAATTTTTATTTGTTAACTTTGTAATAATTTTATAATATTCTTATTCAAAGTTAAAAATTTAAATTTTGAAAAAAGAAGTTCCTAATCTTTTTCAAATTAGAAAATTTTTAAAACAACACAATAAAAGAGAAGTAAAAAATCTCGTTCAATAGTTTCTTTTTAAAATTGACGTGTGTCAAAGCTGAGCATTAGCATATTCCGATCATCTTCAATTTGTATTGAAAGATTTCTTCACTTTTTTCTTTCTTTACTTTACATTCATGTCATACAGAGGTGAACATTTTTTATTTTTAAACAAATATTGACAAAAATTGACAGTTTCTTTTTAAAAGATAATTGCGTGACTTCTAAAACTACTTGAACATTTCATGATATTTAGAAACCAGATAGATCAATCATTAATTGACTTTTAAGCCATCAATATTCATAAGTTTCAATTAATTTCATCTTCAATGTGCCACAAAATACACAATCAAAATGCGGGCCTCACTCTTTTTGCCAGAGAAACGTTTTTTTATTATTTTTATCGATTTTGATCAGAAAACACAACAATAAAAAAATTGAAAGCATTGAGGGAATTTTTTCAATTTAAATATCGAGAGAGAAAGAGAGGATATGCTTCTGTGTATGCTGCTGTTATATTGAAAATTTATGAATGCTTCTGTATATGCATTGAGTATAGGCAATAATGAAAATTACGATAATTTTGTGTATATATGTAGGGAAATGCAGGAAGGTAATTATTAGCTGTTGGATCTGAAAATTTGCCAGATAATAGTTGAAATCAATTACTTAGACTTCATCAATTCTAAAAATTTCTAAATTTCAATGTGTGTGTACCTGCATTGCAGAATAGTTTTGTATGCATACATATCTACTGGGCACTAAAAAGGCAGCCAGCAAAAACTTCAAGTTTTTTTTCACAACACACAAAAAAATTATTCGGAATAAAATTGCAATAAAAATTCGAAAATACTTCTTTTTCTTGATTTCTTTTTCAATTTCTCTCACATAAACTTTAACTGCTGAGTAATTTTTTTCTTTTTTTAATGCAATGGCAATTTATGCACATCTAAAAGTATGTATCTATGTATGTAGTATGTATACTTATGTCTACAATATCGAACATTGAAAATGCAAAAATTTGCTGCCTTTTTATGCTTATATCATGCTTTCTGTCGTTGCATATATTTTTTGTGTGTGTTCTGTGTTTATTTATGTGCTGTTTTGTGTCTAGCGAGAAGAAGAAGAGTTCGAGTATATTGCTTCTCTATTTTTGCTGACTATTGCTAAAATTCGTCTTGCATGTGTACTCGATGCTCTAAGTGAACGAGTTTTTATATGCACTCAAAAGTTGACTTTTTATGTGGAATGATGATGAGGTCATATGAAAAGCCAACAGATAATAAAATGATGTTTAAATGCGATACTAATGATACCTTAAATTTAATATCCAAAATTTCTGAAAAATATTTATGCAAAATTGGATAACTTTTTCAATATTCATTGAATATACTTTACTAAACAGCGAATTTTGGAAAAATTTTCAAATAAATATTAGTTTATTGTCATTCAAAAACAATGAGAAACATCTTTTGAAAAAAGAAAACAGAGTAAACCTTTAAACTCGGTAATTTTGCATGAAATTTTCAAATTTTTTTTTTTGTTTTTTTGATATAGCTGTTATTTCTTTTTGGTCAAAACTTTTCAAAATTATTTTTTTAGCAATAAAAACGTAAAACAGTTCGTTCCATTATCCGTTAACGGCTTTAGAATTTCAAGTTGTTAATTACAAATTTTGACTTTTATAAAACAAATTTATTAAATTTTTTGTTATATTTTTATGCTTGTCTCTGTCAAAATATTCTCTCATCATTGTTATTATTATTTCATGAAACTTTTTTTACTGTTGATTAATAAATTTCAAAATATTCACGTATAAAAATACTGATGAGAACGACAGAAAAGTAGAGAAAAAACTTAAATTATTTATTGAAACGAAAAAACCAATTCTGACTGTAAAAATAAAAATTCTCATGAATAAAAACTGATATATTGAATGGTGTGCAAATTTATTCGTATACATGAAAAGACACATGAATGAAAATTAAATTGAAATGAACCATTAAATGATGCAAGAAGGGTCAAAATGTTACTAAAAATCAAATCAAAAATTTATTTTTCATGTGTTAAGCCTTTAGCTCATAAAATAAATACTTTTAGACACACTATCAGCCAATCGAATATAAAAAAATTTACAACTTTAAGTCGACTCATAAAAATGATTTTGTTATCAAATTTTTCAGTAAATGATAGAAATTGTGATTTAATAATGAATCATGTTTTATTAAATTGATTTAGTATGTTCCTCTAGTTTATTTTAAAGATAAGATAAAAATGAGAAAAAAATTAAGTTTCGTATTAATGTTCGTTACTTGCTCGTTCTTTCACTTCTGTCTGCAATTAAAATTAAATCGTAATGGCACCAGGAATAGCAAACAAATGAAGCGACGTTAGATTACTAGGCTCTATCGAATATTTTTTCATTCATTCACATACTACTCATTTCAGAGCACTGTCTGTATACTTAATGTCTGTTTGACCTGTGTGTTTGCCTTTAAAACTGCTAAATTGAAAAATAAACATTATGTGGAGCATAAATTTGTATATGTGTACGATGCACTCTCGACATAGAGGTGTGAAATGAGGGTAGACGAAAAAAATTTTTTTTCGCTTTTTTGAAAAGTTTTTGAGGTTATTTGAATAGTTGAGTTGAAAATTTACCTTTTTAATGATTATAGTTTGCAGTTCAAATGAAATCAAAATGATAAATGTTTAAATTTTTTAAAAATTTTTTAAACAGCATAGAAGATTTATAATTTATTTATTCAAGATTTTAAATATAATAAGTTTAAAATAGAAGATATAAATTTAATAAGAAAAATTCACAAAAATAGCAGAAATTTTAATTCCTTCAAAGAAGCTCAAAAGACCAATGTATCAAAAATTCATAATTCTATCAAGAATATCTAAACTTCATTCAAAATCGATAATTGAAGATAAATGATTGAAGGATTTTGATATTTTAATCTTATCAGATATCAAACTTACTCAAAAAAAAAGAAAACAGAAATAAGATTTGTGAGATTAGAAAAAAAAATTTGCAACAGAGCTTAGCATGCATTGAAACAAAAAAAACTCATCTTTTTTTATTATCAATTGCATATCAAGGGCAATGGCACAATTCTACAGTCCTAATGATGAGAGCATTAAATTCACTTGTAACTGTTTAAAATGCAAATTTCATAGCAACAATAAAGAGTTGCGGTTGTACATGTAGGATGCTATCATGATTAATGCAAAAGAAATTTATTAGAATATAATAAGGTCTCATTTGAATTTTATGATGATATATGGTCTTGATTAACATAAGAACATACCTGTACTCAGTGCATTACGTAATAATCCCAAAGAACATTACATCTCGATGTACTCTGAAGCTAAATTTTCGGCTTTTAATCTAAGTTTAATTTTCTAGCTACAAATAAACTACAGACTAAAAACTACAACGAAAACTACGCCTCAAGAGTTGTGATGACGATTGTTACAAATATTGACTCACAAACACAATCACTTAAAACTTTTTTGCACAAAATATTCTGTATCAATTATCATATCTTGAATATAAGATATTAAAAATTAATTACGAACAAATTTATTTTTTTATTCAAAATATACATAGTGTACGCTGTAGAAAAATTTTGACAACTGAAACTGAAGAGCAAAAAAATATCTACCAAAACATAAAACATCCACACGAGCTGCGAGTGAGTTTTGTGAGCGTAAGAAAAGAGAGAGAAATTCTGAATGAGCAATAAGAGGAAATTTTTTCTCCTTCATCATTTGAGGTGAGAGAAAAAGAGAGAGAGAAAAAATGTGTTCATGTGAGAGAATTCAATTTTGCTTTATTTTTATTATTTCTTTCTCTTCTTCTCTCTCACACACATTTTATGCCATTTTTGCCGGGTTTTTCATTCTTTTCCCGTTTTCTCTTCAAAAAGAATAAAAATCGATTTTATCGAGACTCAAACTAGCAGGAGAAAAATATTTTTATGAGTGAGCCTACAGACTCTACTCTTGCATGCATTCACATATTCATTGAGACTTTTATTGCCATTGCCATTCAATTCGGGAACAATTTTCATTCTCACCTGTGATACTGCTCTTTATGTGAAATTGTGTTTGACCAAAACATGAATTTTTTCAAATCAATTAGGTTATCGTATCGGATTTTTGTACACTATCGAAATTTCGTACACTTTTTGTTTACATTTGTCAAATATTAAAATATAATCTTTTAGAAATACTTTAACACATCATGAATAACATTATAAGATTTGTATTATCATCACAATTATTATAAAGTGATCTATTTTAAAGTAATTTTAACTATTTTAACAAAATTCAGAAAATTGTTTTTAACAATCGTACGAATTGATTTTTACAAAAAATTTTGCACTTTTTCTACTTTCGTACATTGTTGAATTTCCACTCAATTACTAATTCAAACGCCTCTTTCTGATTCATTTTAACAAATGTTTATTTATTAATTTCAAAGCTTTCCAGAATTTATTCACTGTCCTAAAAAGCCAAAATAGGCAAATCAAAAATGTATTTTAATTTCGTACACTTAGAAAAACATCAAATTCAAAATTTGAAATCAATTTTTTCATTTATTTATGCAGTTTCATGCATTCGTATTCATTCTATAGGCATCAATATGACAGCAAAGATGTAAATTTATTAAGCAAAAGGAGTTTAAAAGCTCCATTTTAATCTTAAAAATTTAAAATTTTAGTGTACGAAATTAAAATATTTGTGTACGAAATCAAAATACATTCACTTTTACGGTAATAACTTGAAAATAAAGCAATTATTTGTTATGTATCTACATTTAAATGATAGATTATTTCAACATCTTCAATTTAAAATCGAAATCTTTGTGCTAATACACTGATTGAAAGAGAAATTAATATTTTAATTTTCGAACGAACGAAAAGTGTACGAAAATTCGATACGATACCCTATTTAGAAATGAATTTTTATTAATTAATCAATAAAAAACTGCAACTGAATTTTATGGATATTTGAAATGTAAACAACATGATTGCTACTACTGCTGCAGTTATTTAAACAATTTAAACTCACATGAATGTAAATTGATTGAGGCATCAAACCAATTCAATACAAATAATCATGAATAAAAATCAATTAAAATTGTTTATTAATTGATTTCAGACAGAAATCAGTTTTTTCCTAATCTGGTGTCTTTAAAAGAACAGAAACATTGAAAAAATTTCGTTTATGCAAAACGCACACTTGAAGCTCTTCTGTTTGTGCAGGAAATGTGTCTATAATGATAATTTAATTACTGATTGCGTTCCCTCCACCCTCTTAATGTCATATTCATAGTCACCACTTTGTCTTGCGATTTATCGACATAAAGCGGAAAAAAGAAAAAAAAAAGTTGTGTCGTTGATGAAGATCCTAATTACTTCACTTCTCTACTCACTGCCGCTACTTTGTTTTTCCATCTATTAATTTTCATCGGCTTCTTCTTTTTACTTTCCAATTTTGCTTTTGCTCCTCTATGTCGCATTTTCATTTATTGTTTTTTAATCTCTCATGACAATTTCTTACATTTACCGCAGAAGGCAACGCAAAAAAAAAGTTGTTGACTGAGTGACTGTGGCAGCATAAATTATTAAAATATTTTTTCCTTCCTTCGAAGGATTTCATAACTTTTTTTGCTGCTGCTGCTGCTGCCTGTGCGTGTGCGGTGGATTCAAATGAGACGAAAATAGAGATGTGTAAGAATGTGAGGGTGATATTTAATGAAGCATGAGAAAAAAGCTAAAAATCCTCATTATTTTTAACTTTCCAGTGACTTTTTTGGGTGTCAAACTGCGCGGTTTAAAAAACAATTTTGGTTAAATTTGAATAATTTTAAATAAAATTTGATGCTAATTGAAAGAGCCTAATTATTATTTGCTGCGAAAATAGTTTTGAAAATAAAAAGTTATTCTTTTTTAGGTTTATTCTAATTTATTAATTTTTCTTCAAACACATTAAAATTCTGAGAGAAAATTGTAAAAATATTTGTTTATTTGAATTTTTTAAATCAGTTAATTACCAAATAAATTCTTTGTTAATTTGAAGCGAAAAGTGAACATTCAAATCTTTTATTCAAATTTAATTGAATTTTACTTGATTTAAATGGCTCTTTTTGAAATTGTTATTAATTCTAATTCTATATTTGCAATATTATTAAATCAAGACAATATTTAGTCAAAGTTTCCTACATTTAATAAGTTCTTTTTGTTACAATAGGTGTATCTTTGTTCAAAAACAATTATACGACTTTAATTAGAAACTTTGATTTGAGCTCATAATCAAATGATATTTAATTTCTAAATCATCTAAAACACTTGATTTAAATAAATTAAGCTTAAATTATAACATCAAAGTGTCCTTTTTTTGGCAATAATCAACAATTTTGATCCTTAATTTAAATGTTTTAGGAATAAATCATTTTTTAAAAATACATTTTTATAAGAAAATAAGTATATTGAAAAATTTATTCATTAATAAAAAGAACATTTTTTTTCACTTTCAATTGTTTCACTTTCAAAGAAATTTAG
>JACWBX010003325.1:12316-36109 GCA_014622435.1 Polypedilum pembai
AGTATTGTTTTTGCGATTTGGAATTTCGTGAAAATCATGAAAGTCATCCGTAATATGAATTTGAAAATCTGGATTGCTTCAGAAGACTCAGCAGTTCTTTATATGTGTTTTTTGTTTTATTTAATTTATTTTATTTGAATCTTCTGATTAGAAACGAATCAGTTAATTCTGTAATCTGATAATCAACACTGATCTGTGGCGACAAAAATGCGCTTAAGTACTCCGATCCGTGGTCGTGTACTTTCTATATCTTTTTGTCGATTTCGGGCTTTGGATATTTCTCTATTTCAATAGCTCATTCTGATTTTATTATATTAGAAAGAGAATAAACTATATAACAGAAGCTGAAGTTTGTGTTATCATTTCACCTTAAGATTTACAGCTGTCTGTTTTCTACTTTGTCTACACTTTGTTAAATTTTCATGTAAACCAAAACAACTTCAGTTATAAACTAAAAATTTCTCTAAATATCTTTCCTGTAACATAAATGACAAAATTACAACTCACCCCTGCTCTTTTTACTGCTCTCTGTTTGCACATTATTGCATGTGTATCATTCATAAATGGCAAACAAAAACAAACAAAAAGCAGGGGAAAGAATTACACAATAAGATTGAATATTAATTAAAATAAATTTGTAATCATACATGCTCTGCATGAGAAAATGATAGAAGCAATAAAGAATTTCCTGAAATATAAAATTCAAAAGTTCATTGATCTAGATTAAATTTGCATAGCCGGGAAAATTCTAAGTCATTCACATTTGTCATTTTCTTTTTATTCTAATTTAAAATCCGATCATGAAAATTTTATTTGCAATTCAAGAGAGTTACTTAATGAAGGGTGTGGCTTAAAGTGTATGGAGCAAGAACTTTAATAACAAAATGTTGACCCAAATGATTTTGTCTTAACATCAAAGGTGAAAAATTGTAAAAGGACAAGGGAAAAATGTAATTTAGCATCCGTAAATTGTAATAATTATCATCCTTTCACTTCATCATTTTTTTTTAAAGGCAAATGATAATGAAAAAAGAAAAGAGAGTGAGACAGAGAAAAGCATCAAAAAAAAGGGACATTTCATCGCATAAATTTTATTAAAAAAGTTTTAATTAAAAAATCATTCAGAGCTTGTGTTTTTCGGTCGAGGAAACAAACACCGAAGCAGCAGTATTTCAGCTTCAGCGAAAATTATTAATTAAAAAGTTTTTTTCTTCTGTCTTGCTTTTCTCTCGCTTTCTCGCTCGCTCACTGTGTGTGAATATTCTTTTTTTAGCGCATTTTTGTATAGAAATTGCAGCTTATAAGTTCACTTTATCTGGTTGACTGGCTGCTTGGAGATCTTAAAAACTATAATAACTAGAGACTTCCGGTTTTTTTTGTTCGATTTGTGCTATCGAGTTATTGTAGCTAAATATAGTTTGAAAACTGTCAACGATTGAATTATTCGAGATATTACGATTTAAAATTTCCATATCGTAAAAATGTAAACAAAAATTTTTTTTCGTCGGTTACTAAGATTTTTCGCATCTTTTTGAATTTGAATTTGATTTAACCATTATTTTTCGAACAATACTTTTTGTTAAAAACAAAATTAAAAGAATAAGTCGATTTAATATAATAATTCATTCATTTCACTTTCTCTAAATAGAATTCTAAAATTGATAATGAAAACTAAACAATGGCGATGTTTTAAAGTCACGAAATTAAAGATTTGAAAATTTGCTTTAATTTCAATTAAAATATTTTATATTTAAAAACCATGAAAGACTTTCATAATAAGGATTTGAAAATCTGAATTGCATGAATGAACTCAACAGTTTTTAATATTAGTTTTAATTAATTTATTTTAAATGAAGCTTCTGATTAGAAAAAAATGTTATTTGTTAATAAACACTAATCTGTGGCGATAAAAATGCGCTTAAATACTCCTATCCGTGGTCGTGTACTTTCTATATCAATTTTTTTGCTATTAATGTTTTAATTAATTTAATTGAAGATGTTTTTTTTGCATTCGCTCATTCTTTCTTTCTATTTTTTTAATGTCCAAACGAATAATAATCATCAGCAGTAGAATAATATTATATTTGAGTGAGCACAACTATCAATCATTAAAATCTATCTGAAATATTTTGCTTGCTGCCGACATCAATCTCATAAAAAAATCATTTTCTTTTTTGCTCTTGAATGAAAATGATTGCGACGCAGTTTTTCTCTCTCCATATGAAAGAAATGAAATAAAAATTGAAGATGTTGATGGATTTTGTTCAATTCAAATGTTGATAAATATAAATCATAAAGATATATAGAGAAAAATGTTCAATCACATAATAATGATTCCCTCTCAAATAAAAAAAAATCTTCACATGAGAACGAGCAAGAGAAAGAGAGAGATTTATCAAGGATATCAAAATATCATTAGTACAATTCATATTTATTTTTTTTTAGGATTTATTTGGCAAAAAAGAGAAAATCGTGTCAAAAAATCTAAGAAAGAATATTGATGATTGCATTCATCTTTATTGCTAGATCATGAATTGTAATTTTATCTCGCACGTATCACAAATCAGAACATTAGAAATCATCAATTTATCTTTCTTTCATTTTCCTTGCTCTTTTTCTATTTAAGCGAAAAAAATTTTATCAAGGAAAAGAAACTTGATATAGAACTTGAAAATAAGAATTAGAATTTTATTTTTCTTTTTATTTTTTAGTTCAGAAAATTTATTTCCTAAGATTTCTTAAACAATCTGTGTTTACGTTCGAAATTTCGTTTAAGAATTTTCGAAAATTCATAAATTAATTGCGTCTTCGAATTTTTTTCGAAATTCTTATAAAATTTCTACAATCTTTTCTCGAAAATAAAATCTGGTCAGATTGGTTTTTCAAATCCATATTTTTTAGCTTTTGCCTTTGAAATTTTGTAAATATTGATTTATAAGGTCTATTTTCGAGGAAAGACGATAAGTGAAAAAAAATCATTTCAAATATCAATACAGATACTTTCATTTAATAAAAACTTATTTAAATCACTTCTGTTAAGATAGGGTAATTTATAACCACCGTCTTCCTTCGATTATAAGGACAAAAGCTTTTATATTCGAGTATAAGAGCCAATATTTGTATGTTTTTTTTGAATTTTTTAGCACTTTTTTAATTATTTTTTTTGTCTAGTTTGAATGCAAGGACGGCTCTTGTAATCGAAAGAAGACGGTAGCTAAATTTCGGACGAAATACATAACTGTCCAAATAAAATTGTTATAAAAAAATAAATAAATTCCTGTTACTCCATTAAGAAGCGTAGGGCGTTGCTTATGACTGCTCCATATTTGAAGCGTATGGCGTCATAACAACGATTCAGTCATTTATTTATTCCCGACGATACGACTTATGAAGACAGGTAATGAGCCTGACGTTCTCGTATTATCTCGTCGGTGGGCCTTACCTATTATATTGCGATCCGATAGCAGTAAGTTCTGGGCGTGAAAAAACCTGAAAATTCAGATTCCTCGAGGCTTCCACCCCGGGATTCGAATCAGGACTATCAGCTTGCTAGGCCAGCGTCTTACCACTGACCCGTCAAGGCAGCTCAGAACTTTAATACTTATAATGAAGGAAATTTATTTGATTCTCGAATAATCCATAAAACACTAGGTTTTTCTGTTTACTTGTCGTAGTTTACAAAACACATATAAAATGAAAGTATAACTTTGTCTTGGTTACTCAGTTATCTTTATCTTACAATGTTAGTTACATTACCTTGAAATTTTTTGAATATGTTTGGTGAAAACTTATTGAAGCATTATTAATGTCTTTATTTTCCAATCGAATGAAGCGCTCAAATCTAATCTATCAAAATTAAATTGTTTGTGCCGCAAAAATGTTCTTCAATAAAGAAGGAAAGAAAGAGAGGCAGAGAGAGTTAAAAAAGATTGATCTATGTTAAAAAAACACATGCTTATTGATTGATTATGATTTATTGTGAAATTGCAAGTGCGATTTATTGAGTGGGAAAAAAGAGTTCATTCTATGCTAATGAGAGGCGAAAAATGATGACAAATTCTCTTTTTTTTTCCTCTTGACAACGAATTCAATTGCAATTGACTAATAGTGAGTGGGCTCAATTTCTGCACGTGTAGCTTTTTTGTTTATTTTAATCGTTTTTTAATTCGCTGATGTAAAATTTCAACGCACGTGTGTTTATTCAATTTCATTCTTTTACAGCACACACTCTGACTGTTTTATTTATTGAATAAAAAGCAAATAAAAAAAAAGTTCCTTCATGTTCGTTGATCCTCTACAATATTTTTAAAATGCCGTTTAAGCTGGTGAGAAAAGGATTTTGGTAAATATTTACACTCGCTTTCTATCTCTAACTGTTACTGGGGAAGGTGTTGTCGTGATATAGTCACAGCATTACACATGCCATTAAATTTTTTAAATCGCTTCTTTATAGTCATAATTTATGATGGTTAGTGAACAAAGAGAGCGCGCACAAATCTGGTGTAAAAAATGGCACATCATTTCTGGATCATTTAAGAGATTCAAGCAGGACACATTTTTATATCTGTTTTTATGTTGCAAAAAAAATTGTGAATCTCAGCACCCTAAGGATTTAGAAAAGAGATAAATAATGCGTGAATTTCATTGACTGCAAACGATGACTGTGACGAAATAAAAGAAAAACTTCAAATGCATATAAAGTAAAATATTGAATGCAGGAGTAGTGAAAATGACTATTTTTATCAAATTTTGTCTTTATTCAATTGTCAAGTCATTTTATTTAATAATTATTTGAAATATAAAATTTTTAATCTTGAACTTAAGAACAAACAAAATTTGGACTTAATGTAAAGTTCAAAATTCAATTTTGATCTTGATCTTAAATTCAAGATTCAGTTTTGATCTTAAAATTAGAATTTTTTTCTATAAATTTTAAATCAACTGTCACTTAGAAACACACACAAGAAAATCTTCATGAGAATTTCACCATTCATTCATGCAATGTTTTTTCATGCGAAAGTAAATAGTCTAGTGAGTGACATGTAGTTTAAAGTTAATCAGGCATATAGTTGGCCACAAATTTGACTCTATTTATTTAGCATAATCAACAAGGGTTGTGAATGTGCATTGTTTGCGAGTTTGAAGCGCGTGTTGCAACTGACTCCTTCTATTCATTGTTTCTATTGTATTTTGTTGTATGCTTAATCATCCCTCCCTTACTTTAGCGTAAATTGAAATTTTTTCTCCCTCTCTTTTTTTCTCTACAATGATAATGCAATTACATTGAAAAAATTTTTTTCTTTCCTTGCGCTTGTGTATATGTTTATTGTCTCTATGATGATTGTTATGAAGAAGCATAAAAATAAAAATTTATCCCTAATGAAGTTTGCAATTTTTTTATTGCCAACGATACATTTTAATAAAAAGAAAATGTGAATATTTTTTATTCGCCATGTTTATACTAATAAGAGCACACTCTTAGCTCATAAATTTGTTCTTTATGAGAGCAATGTTATAATTTTTTTATTTTTACGTATTCCCATCGTTTGCATAAAATATTCAGCTAATTAATTTATATGATCGCCTTTTACTCCTTCTTATTTCATTTATTTATCCTTTTAAGGGTGCTATAAAGTTAAGAAAGATTATAAAAATTGGAATAAAGTTCTTTTTTGGCTAATTGATTAGAGAAATCAAAAGTTTTTGTTTAACGTATAAAATAAAGTTTGAATTTTTAAAATTTCGAAAATACGTTACAATAATAAATATAAAATTTCTTATTTTGAAGTGATTATTTAATCAATAAATTTTAATGTATCAATTTATGAGAAAAAAATCTAAACAGGAACACTTTGATGAATTGCGAATAAAACTAATTTTTACAAAAAAAGCGAAAAGAAGCAAAAAAATAGCGAATAAAAGAACAAAATCTTTCATGAAAGTTTTCATCAATTTGATCTCAGTCTTTGTCAAAAATCGACTTTTTTAAAAGCACAAAAATTACTTTTTTGAAATACTGATGTGAAATTAGTTCACTTTTCGACAACCCAAATTACGGCCGACAATTTATCCGAACAGTTATGTTATTTCGTCCAAAGTTCGGTCAAATATCGACCGATTTGTCTGCCGAAAATTCGTCGGAATGATCTGTTAACAACTGCTATTCACACGAATTTTTGAAACTGCATTTAATTAGAAACTTTCAATATTAAAATTTTAAAATAAAATTTTTGAATTTCGAAAATACGTTAAATATAAAACTTTCAACATGAATGTGAATTATCGCCTCAAAAACTTTAAAAACAAAAATAAACTTTATTGCGACATCAAGCTAGTAAATTGATTATTCTTAATAAAAATTTTCTTTTATTATTGTAGCAAAAAATAAAAGTGAAAATAATAATAATGGGCTCAATTATTACACATTAATTTTTGAATACTAAAACATTGAAATGAGATATATTCATGCATAATTGCTTAACACAACATTGCAGTGTTAGTTATTAGTTACTTTTTTACTTTTTTTTATTTTACCGCAATTAGTCCTTTATCTAAATTCATTATTATTGCCATTTTTATGACTTAATTATGAAATAAAAAAATAAAGAAACATTTACAAGTCAAACAAGCCAAGAAAGTGCGAAAATTTGAATTGAATAAATTGAATTTGATTAAAGTAATTGTGAATGAGTCAGATTATAAATTGCGTGCTATTAACTTTAATTTTCAACAACAAAGGCACAACTAAAAATCTGCAGCAAATAAATTGAATTTAACACATGTTTTGATATTGGGGTGAGATTTTTTTTCACTAAATTGTCGGACAATTGAAACAAATTGACCAAATCATTGAAGAGGATAAGAAAGTGTTCAAGTCCACTTGTCAATTCAATCAATTAGATATAAATAAGAGAGAGAGAGAGAGGGGAGAAATTTTTAATTATTTTATTAAATTAGTTCTGCCTCATTGACTTTTTATTGTAGCCATAAACGCTCACTTGTCCATTTAACCAAAAAAAGAGAATTTTATAGTTTGCTTCTGTCATTTAATGTAATTAAATTTTCTTCTCAATGAACAACAAATGTTAAATTTCTCACTAAAACATTTAACAATTTTGTCATCATATGCAGATAAATTTTTTTCAATTTTAAATTAAAATTGATTGAAATTGAAAAAATTATAATAATATTGCTTATTTTATCTTATCTACATACATGTGGAAAAAATCGTTTCTTATTCATTCATATGTTCATGAAAACATTGAATTTAATCAATTTTCTTTTTTTTTTTCTTTGTTTTTATCCATGAAATTGAAGTGCATAAATTACAAAAGCAATTTTTATTCCCTTCATCTTCTTCTCTTTCTTTCATATTGAAGTGGATGAAGAAATTTTCTTTTTTAATTTTGTTGATTTTTTTATCCATTGCTGCAATAAAATATATCATTTTTTTCCTTCATTTCTGTAATCATGTGGTATGAGGGTAAAAGTTTTTTTTTCTCTGAATTTAAATAACATTCTGCTCATTAGCATTTCATCCTTAATTCAAAATCACATGTGTGTGGTAAGTGTGAAAAGATTCATTGCCGTAGAGAAAAGCATTGAACCGTTAAATAACCTGTCACAACCAAAAATAGATCCTTTTTATCGCCTTAGATACACCAACATGAGTTGAAATGATGATTGGATTTTTTTTCTTTCTAGTGAGATTATTTAATTAATTTTTATTTAATCATGTGTGAGAAAGTTGATTTTATTAATTAACAAGAAATTTCTCTAGGTTGCATTGCTATTTGAAGATACTGTAAATGTAAAATTCCTTAAAATTTTCAATAAAAATTCGTTTAAAATAAGCAAAATAAATTGAAAAAAACTAAAATGTTTGAAATTTCATCAAAAATCATTGAAAAATTTATTCAAGTACAAAGCACGGTAAAATAATTAAAGAAATTATTGATTACTTATAGAGATGAACAAAAAAAAGAATTCTAACAAAAAACAACCAAATTTCAAATTTACAATGTCTACTCTGCTTTAGCTTGATAATGAGAAATTTTAAAGTTAACTTTTGTTTTCAATTTACATAAAATATAAGCAAAAATAAGACTTTATAATATAAAGAATAAATAGCTCTGCTAAAAGCCCTAGTTTGGCAATCAATTCAATTTTTTAGTGTCATATTTAAGTATTTTTAGCAGTATAAATACCCTGGGAAAAGAACTTCAACTTTATGCGACGTTTTGCAGGTTTTTGCTACGTTTTTCGAAAGTTCTTTTTGCCTTGATAAAAACTAAGGAACTTAAGTTTTTTCTTAAGGGCTTTATTTGTTTTTGTGCAATAATGTTTTGACAAATTTGATAAACTTTTTATGTTCTTAAAAATTTTAAAAATATGAATCAGAAAAAGTTGTTGTTATAAGACTACCTATCTTTTAACTATTATAATAAGAGCCGGCTCATATATTCGAATAGAAGATCCTTTTCTCAGTTTTGTTTTGATTTAGTATTAAAAAGAATATACTGAATTTTAAAAATTGCTCTCATTCAAATATAAAGTCAGCTATTATGATCGAGGTAAGATTTGTATTTTTAAAATTACGGGTTTTGTAAAATTTGATTACTTTCATTGGAAATTTTCTTCAAGGGGAAATAACTTGTTACATTTTCCATCATTGCACAAGTTATTTTCCATTGATTTTTTTTTAAATTGAATTTTACTAACAAAACTATCAATTTTTAGAGCAAAATAATATGAAATTTATCAACTTTTATTTTACAAAATATCTCAACAACTTTGTTTTTCTCTAAAAAGTTCTTCAACTTCTTTCAAATATATTAAAAAGTTGAAAAACATTTCTTCAAGAAGAAAGTCAAAGAATTTAATAAAAATTCAAATAACTAAGAGAGTAAACTGCATTAAGTTCATTAATTCAAAGACAAGAAAAATATTTCATTAAGAAGAATTGAATTAAAAGTTTGAATGCATTTCCTTGTAGGATATGTTAGTAACAAGCTCATATCACATCATCATCATCATTCGCCACATCCTCCGCCTCTATCCGGAAAGCTATTCGTTGAAAGAGAAATAAAAAACAATTTTTTCTCGTTTTATTGCGAGACTTTGCGCAAAGCATCATGAAATAATGTTGCTGCAGTGTTTTGCAATTTTTTTTAGTGATTTATGGTTCGAAAATGCATGAATTTTTATTTTCTTACCTTTTTGCAATATTATAAATATTTATTATTGCAAGAAAAAGTTCAAAATGTGCCAAAACATGCGCATTTAAAATAGTTTTTGTTCCCAACTTTTTTTTTCTTAGCTTGCTTTGATCTGAAAAATTTTTATTTCAAAGCTATTAAATTTAAAGAAGAAAAAATTTTTATTTTCTCTTCCCACAGAAAAAAAGCTTCAAATTTTTTCTTTGTCGTCACACAGAAACAGAAAAAGCTTACGTGACCAATCGAGAGAGAAGCTGCGCAAAAGTTACTATGAAAAGAGATGGAATACATGGAGCAGTAGAGTAGAGAGAAGAAAAAAAATTGGGAGGCGTCATTTGATAAGGATGTTAAAGGCGGTTTTGTTAGGAAAATATGCTGCTGTTATGCTGTTATGCAATGATCAGATTAAAAGAAAATAAAAAGAAAATTTTTATCTTATGATAATTTTTTGTTCAAACTAGTTTTGGCTTCAAATATTGAATAAAATTAATGAAAATTTTTCTTGTTTATGTCTGCAGAGCACATATTTCAAGGAGAGAGAGAGAGAAAAAAAAAATTTAAAATCAGGTCTTGAAATTATAATGAGGATAAAAGAAGTTTATAATAATTTTTTTTAGGGCAAAAACGTAATTTATTAATTTATTTCTTTTGACTACGACCTTGAATTTATTAACAAATTTAATGAGCAAATTTTAATAAGAAAACACTTTAATGATGCTAAATGAGTCAATTAGATACAAAACTCATTAATTTTAAGATCAAAAACTAAGCTAAGGTGTGTGAAATATTCAAACAAAGATAAAGAATTAACTTTTAAAATTGAGAGCAGATTTTGTATTTGTTTTGTTCAGAAAATAAAAGAAAATTTGTCCTTTAGCTATTCATTTTCAGAATTTTTTTCAGTTAAATTTTTTAAAATTTAAATCGAAATTTTTTTGCTACTTCCCCAAAAAACTACAACAATTTTTTGAATAACATGTGAAGGTTATATTAAAGCATTTTATAACACTATATTTTGACAGAAATTTAGTTATAAATCAATGAAATTGTTTTAAAAACGTATTGAAAACTTCAATTTAGTTTGTATTTACCCCTAAAAAACCCAAACAATCAATGAAAATAAAAATTTTCGAATTTTTCAAATAGTTTTGCAAGTTTTTAACGGTGGTATTAAATTTGAAATAGCCACCAAAAATGCGCGCCAATTCAAAATAGCCACCATAACGGTCTGTTGGACCCCCCAGGAATCAACCATTGCTTTTTTTGTCTAATAGAGATTGTAACATGTTCTAAAAATCTAGGCAATAAATTTTAATCATTAATTCAAAATACTCTGAATAAAATTTTAAACTTCCTATTTAATAAATATTAATAGAATATCACGAAAGTTTTGATTATTTTCGAATTTATGAAGAAAATTTCACTTTTTTGTGAATCTCAATAATCTGAAGAGCTGTCTTGATGGATCAGTAGTAAGACGCTGGCCTAACAAGCTGTTGGTTCTGGATTCGAGTCTTGAGATGAATTTTGAATCATTTGAATTTTCAGGTATTTTTCACGCTCAGAACTTACTGCTTTCGGATTGCAATATAATAGGTAAGGCCCACCGACGAATATTACGAGAAAGTCAGGCTTATCCCCTGTCTTTACTAGTCGTATCGTTGGAATGATGATTGAAACGTTATGTAAAGGAATACGCTTAAAATTGAAGCAGTCACATACAACGCCTTATGCTTTACAGTGGAGTAACAGTAAATCATCATCAATAACCTGAAGAATTGGCAACAAAAATTTATTTTATGAAATAAAAGTTTTTATTCTTGTCTGTGTTTAGAAATATTCTAAAACTATTGGAAGATAAGTTTTTCTTTACAATAATAAATTAATTGAGTTTTATTTAGAACACATCGAAAAAATAAGTATTTCGCTTAGAGTTTGTTTATTTCATTAAATTTTCATTTCTGAATTTAAACAATTGAAAAATTTTTTCAAATATTTATTAATTATTCTTACAAAACCTTCTTAAAACATTCAATAAAATATGACAATTAAGAATAAGCAAAATAAACACACAATTGAATATTAACGTGAAAAATTCTCATCACTTAATTAAAAGTCCTTCACCCTTCTTTGTCTTCTTTCTCATTGTCAATTTTTAAGCTTAGTCTTTGTTATTTTTCTGGTCAGCAGTAGTCATAATTTGCAAATGAACTCATCGTGTGTTACAAGCAATAGAGAGAAGTTGAAGATAAAGATCAAGTTTCGTGCAAACTTTTATAAGAGAAACTGCATTAGTCATTTGCGAATTGCTAATTATTTTCGACATTTAATTTTAACACTGATTGTTGTTCTTCACAAAGTGCATTGTTATGGCAAGAGAATCGTGTGAAAAAAGTTAGAAGTTCTTTTTGTGTCCATTGTTGCTGCTTTCTTATGGGAATTTTTTCTTCTCTTCTCAGTTTTTAAAAATTGTGTTATCAAAGAATGACGCGTGAAATAATTAGATATTGCCAAAACGCACGCATCTGCAAGGTGAACTGATATAAATTAAGTGAGAGTTGCGTGTTCTGCATTGAGTCATTAAATTATTATCCCTTGCTAGCTAACAATGGTGAATAAAAAAAAAATTGTAATTTTCACTATAAAATAAACAAATGTCATAATTTGTGCTTAAGCTTTTGTTTTCTGTCTCTCTTTTTATATGCTCACATAGAGGGATTAACGCTTGCTTAGTTTTTTAGTTTTTTCTTAATTTCAGCAATTAATTTAAATGAGTTATTATAATCTCCTTGTTTTTTATTAAAGCTGACTTTATTTATTTTTTGATAAAAATCTTTTCAGTTGCTGACACTTCCCTTACACACTTGAAACTAACAGCAAAAAAGATGAACATTCACTGTCTTCCCCATACAAGATGATGTCGATGGTGAGGCTCAAAAAACATCATTATCATATTTCATGCTGTTGTAGTGAAGGACTTAAGGGAGCTCAACTGTCTTAATGATAATGGCAAGCATTTTTCCACTCTATGTTTTAACTTTAATGTCATTACACGAAGAACATCACACTATTTTTCTCTTGTAATACAAAAAATCATGAAATGAAAATTTTTGTATTGAATTGAGAAGATTTTAGCGCAATTTATTGATCAAATTCTAAAAAAATTTACTATTTAAAAAATAACGGTTTCTTTATATTTGAAAAATTTTCAAAATTTTCAGTTACCTGATGTAAGGGGAAATAACTCTGATGAAAAGTTTGAAATTTCATTTTCTTTCACTGTTTTTGGTCAATTTTTGTAAACAAATATTCTCAAAATTGAATTTAAACAAGTTTTCCAGCTTTTACAGGTTACTTTATTTTATATTATATTACGAAAAAATTGTTTTAAATTCATAATTAAAGTTAAAATACTGAAATTGTAGAGAAAATTTAAATTTTTGGGGCCAAATAGACCGTTCTGTTACTTCTACTGAAATTCAGAGCAAATGTTAAAAATTTGTAAAATCTTGCAAATAAAGTAAAAAAAAAATTATTTTTCAAATTTACTTGTATTCATTTAGGCAAGGCCTGAGAGCTCTTTGATTTCAGTTTCGTCTCGATGACTTAATTGATTCCTTTTATTGAGCTAAGTTAAAGTTAAGTAAAACAAAAATTATGATGTTTTATTGAAGTTTTATAAAAACCAAATTTAATTTGTATGAAAATTTTAGACTTTACATTTAGAATAAACGTCTTAACTTTGATTTTTAAATTGATATTTCTCACTAAATATTTGTTTGATTCTTTTCTTATTGTATGTAGTTGATGAAGTTTTTCAACATTTAAGTTTTAAAACATTGTTTGATGATCTACATTAAGTGAACAATTACAACGTCTATAGTTATTTGGCGACCCTAATTATAGACATAAAAATTCTTTTTACGTAACGGATTCTTAAATTTTCAAAAATTTTAGCGCTTTTTCACCAATTTTTAGGGAAAATTGCAAAAAATTCAATTCAAAATTTAACTGAAAAAATTCTTTTTTACCTTCAGAATGTAAATTTATATTTTACCGTTACTTTTCGTAATCTTTAGAATTTTTGTTATTTTTCGCTTTACTTCAGAATTATTTTCTTTTTTCTTGAGGTTACCAAAGTAAAGTTTGTTTACGTTCTTTAAAAAATTTAATTTCAACATGCAAATTGAAAGAAATTTTGTACAGTTTTCAATTCTTTAATGTAAAAAAATGTCTAAAAGTTCAACTCAAAGTAAAAAGTCAAGTTAAACTTTACTTTTGATAATTTTCTTTATTCAAAAAGTCAAAGTGAATCTTTTATGAAATTCCAAAAAACATTTCGCTAAATGATTCTAATTTTTTTCTCCTTTTCTGGCTGATTTGAATGAAGAGGAAAATTATTCACCCTTACTAACAATTGTGTGTGGTTTTTAAACTTTTTACTTCCATTTGAATGAAATTTTGTGTGAGTAACTTTAAGATGAGAAAAAGTCGTTATCATTTTTATTCAGTTATAAAAATATAGCACTGAATAAATTTAACTTCTCACTCTTTTTTGCTCTATGCTGATAATATTAGTAGTAAAAAATTGCTTCAATTTCCATTTGCGTCATTTGCTTTTAAAGATAACAAGTCATGAAAGTTTCTTCCACTCTATAAATGTTTTTTGATCTTCCTTCTTCATGCCTTGACAGCGACGGTAATAAGATGTTAGATATGCAAAACAAGGATGTCATTGCTTATTGAATATTGAGAGTGAGAAAAACACAAAACAAAATTCAATATGGAAAAATTATTATTTTTTTATGATATTTAAATAGCAAAAAGAAATTCAACAAGTCGACGACGATTTAACAAATCGTTTTATTATTCAAAGTTTTTTTCTTTCTTTCTTTCACAAAAAATTTCCTTTGCTATTTTGGGGAGTGTGAAAATTTACGATATTTAAAGTTTTGTTGTAATTAGAATAAAAATTGAATGCAAATTTAAATGCTTGATGAAAAATCACCACTGACATTATTTTTTAAAAATAACTTTAATAAGGAACAAACCATGATGCTGTTCACCATTTTTCAATTATGTTCACTTTTATTAAATTATAACAGCTGCTTAAAATCCCTCTCTATCTCCTTCATAATATCATTTCCACTTTAAAGAAACATTTTTATGAACTTACTTAAAGGAGAAAGACACAATGGATAAAAAAAGAAGAAAAAAAATGTGCTGAATCACCTGTTTTAAACGGTCAAAAAACAAATAATTGTGTTACATTCTTTAAATTGTCTCTCTTTAAATATTTAAATTTTTTTAAATTCAGGGTTGATGCATGAAGTAAAAATGTGACAGTTTGTTTGAAATAAAAGATTTAAGAATAAAATAATCTTTTTTACATAGATGAACAACAAAGAATAACTAAGTTACAAGGGAATCACATTAATTGGTTTTTTACTATATTGCTGATGTTTAAAAGACATCAAGCATAGCAATTTTCAACGGACATTCTTTGCTCAAAAGTTCTTAAAACATTTCGAGATACATCTTACCACTGACCCAGCAAGACAGCTCAGAACTCAAAGGACGAATATTACGAGAACGTCAGGCTTATTTCTTGTCTTTAATAATCTTACCTTTGGAATGATGACTAACACACTGAAGGAATACGCTTCAAATTGAAGCAGTCACTAAAAACATCCTACACTTCACAACGGAGTTACAGGAAATTATCATTTGATACGCTGTCTACCATCGATACTTCTTAACTTTAAGTTAATAGATTTTAGTAAAAAATCTGAGTATTTAGGCACTGATTTGTAGTTATTAAAGATTAAAATTTTGAGCACTAAAATACTTTATAACCTGGGGGGCCCAATAGAAATAATTTCGGTTAAATTTTTGAAAATTTGAATTTAAAAAACAATGCGTAAGCTATGCGTTCAGCTGAACAACCATCATTATCGTTACATTGACATATAATCCTAGAAAATTAAACTTTATTTAGAGTCATTTAGGATACCTTTCAATACTTTATAACATTGTATAATAATAAATATGGTCTTTAGTGATGTGTATATCGCTTTAGGGATTCTGGTTTTACGCAAAACTTAAAAATTTCCTTGCAAATATTCAAATCATTTCGTTTCAAAAGAACTCGCTTAATAAATTATCTTTTTCATTCAGTATCACTCATTATCTTCTTATTATTCAAGTCTCAAAGTTTATGTTGGCTTATTTTGATATATATCAAATAAACAAAAGTATAAAAGCGTAGACATATTTTCAATTAAATATGGTATTTGAAGCAATTATAATGATTTGAATTCTTTATATAATGATTACTAATCAAAGATAAGTTGTTTCAATAATTCTTAGTAAAGCATAACTTCTTTATTCTTGTTTTAATTGAAAACTTTCAAAAATAACAAATGTAAACAACAAAATTCTTCAGTTTTTGCAAATTTTTCTAACGAACTTTTAACGGTAATATAAGGTACCAAGCTGAGCGTTTTTTCAAAATAAGGTACCTTAACGGTCTGTTGAGCCTCCCAGGCTTTATAGTTAATGTTTATTTCTAAAAAAAAACTCAATTTTTTGACAAAAATTATTGTTAAAATACTTTATAAGCTGCCGTTGGTAGTGTTGGGTAGTAATGGGTATTGATGGTTCTAGACTGAAAACACTTAATTTTAAAATAATTTAAAACACGTTTCAGCAAAAATCATTCTGAATTTCTTCAAAAGTCTTTTCATGACTATTTTAAGTTATTAAAAAATCGACTTAACAAAATGTCTTAAATAAAATTACCAAGAATCAAAATTATTAAATAAAAGTTTTCAGTAAATTAATTTTTGTTTGAGCTTTGTCTGTTTTTCTTTAATTAAAAAAATCTTCATTTCATTTTATTAATTAAAATTGCAGTTATATTTGTCTGAGCGTGATTGTAAGATTAATTTGCAACAAAGTCAATTGTAAGAAAAAGAGAAAAGAAAAGAAATCTTCTGCATCAGATCTTTATTTAATTAGACTTGTTTGATTCTTGAATACGTCAATCAAAATAATTGAGAACTTCATACATCTTTTTTTACACACATTCGCGCAATACAATTCAATGCATTTACTTTTTCACACATTAAATTACGTGTAGAAGTGAGTAATTACTCTCATGGAGTCTCAGGCAGTAAATTGCATTTTAAAATTCATTTCCCAAGTCGTCTTGAAGAATTAGATAAAAATTATGAAAAAATCTGAAACCTTGACACTCGAAAATCATTAAAAAAAATTTCTCAATTATTAGCGCAAGGGATAAGTTTCAATGAGAAATTTTCATTCACTGGCGATCATTGCATGTGAATTCTTAATAACTTCCTAATGTGAAAATAATCTTCGCTAATTTAACGAGCATTTCATTGAGATAACAAGTCAAATCTATAATTATCAACATTTTTCAAAACCTATCCGTCGCTTCTGGCAATATGAAAAATTAACAAGTAGCTAGTACAGCTGTATTAATAACATCCAGCATTTTTTACTTGACCTAAAAGACAGACAAAAGGAGAATTTTTATCGCACCTGCGTAAAATTTTTTGGTTGCTCATATCAATTTTCGTGTACAGTATTTCATTTCGATGATGGTTGTTGTTGAGTATGACTAATGACTCACAAAAATTATATTCAAGAAATTATGGAAAGTTTATTAAAAACCGTTAAAATTCAAATTTTTGACGAAAAAAAATTTAACGAAAAATTTCTGATTCTGAAATTGATGAAGTGAAATTGATAAAAAATTTTATTTTAAGGAAAATAATTTATAATTCGCTTCAAAATTCGAATTTCAATTAAATAAACAGCTCATCAATAAGTAGATTTCAAAGAAAAAACCAAATTTATTGAGGAATAAGAATTTACCGAAAAAAGATTTAAAAAAAGTTTAAGAGAATAAAATTTTGATGCAAATTTTAACGAATTTTTTTAACTAAAGAAAATTTCGTTTGAAATAAACTTTAGAAAGCTTTCGAAAGTAAACAAAAGAAATTTTCCTAAGAAACTTTTATATTTATTTGCAAAGCCTGAAAACTCTTTTTGCTTACTATGATTATTTTTTGTCTCGATTTTATTTCTTTGTTTAAATCTCGATTTTCCTATCATAATCTTCACTTTTTATGATTGATTCTTTGATTTTATAAGTAAACAAGTGATTATTTATTAAAATATCTGCCTAAATATGGCTAATTTACAAAATTTAGGATCAAATTGGGATCAAAAATTTTTAAAAGAGTTCTCAGGCCTTGTTTATTTATTACAATATTTTCAACTAATGATGATTTTCTTGAAGTATCTGTAACTGCTTTAATTTAAAATGTTTTACGCAGAATTCAAAATTGTTTCGATTTTTAGTTGCAACTAATGAAATTTGCAACCAACGAATATTACGAGAACGACAGGCTCATCTCCTGTCTTTACTAATTTTATCGTTGGTGTGTTTGTCACAGAGCCGACAGATAATATGTAGACAAATCTGCGGACAATCTGCAGACAAATTATCAGCAGATTTTCTGAAGATTATCTGTTGGCTCGGTAATCAATAATGTTATCATCTTTGGAATGATAACTGATACGTTGTGTGTTGTTGCCCGAATACGCTTCAAATTGCAGCAATTACTTAAAACGCCCTACGCTTTTCAGTGAAGTAACTACTTTTAGTTAGCTATACATAAATCACTAATCGGCTTAGGTTTAGTTGATTTTTAATTGAAAAATCCAATTTGACTAATTTTAGTTGAAATTATTCTATTATTTCTTATTTATATTTTTTTATTTGTGAAAGTAAATTGATTAAAAAGTGAACAATATTTTCATGTTACTGGCTAGCTAGCATGTTGCAAATTAGAGTGGAGCAATCCGGAAAGAATAAATTTTCAGGGAGTTCTAAAAGTAAAAAAGAAAAAAAGGTGATCGGATATGTTAAAATGTTGAACATGTGAGCCTTTAGGACATTCTCTTACACACACACAAAAGGAAAAATTATTATTTCCGCTACATGTGACAAAATAACCGTTTCAAGAGAGAGAAAGAGAGAAGACATAGTGGAGAACAAGAGCAAAAGCCATAAAAATTGCATTTAGTTTTTATCTTTTTATTGCTTTCAACTGGGCGACGACATTTGGCTAAACCGTTTAAAAGCCATTATTCTTTTTCACTGTTTAATTTTAAATTCATTGAATATTCATGATCTCTCTTTTTTTTTGGACTACATACTGCATAGTTGTCAAGCGAAAGTACAAGACAGAGGAAATAAATGCTGTCATAGGAAGGTAAATGGGGAAAAATATAAATGTCTTTTTGAAAAAAAAATAATATTCAACTTGGTTAAAGAAGAAAAAGAAGAGAAAAAAAATGTAAATATGGCTAACTACACATCTAACAGAAATTTTTTTTCTCTTTCACAATTCACTTGGAAATGCATTAAATGACTTATCTGAAAATAACATGCCTTGATTCATGTACTTAAATGCAATTTTTTTGAAGTGCTTGAAGCTCTGAGAGATTTTTTATTTTATTTTGAACAAAGAAATGAGAAAATTTTTACAGTAGCACTCAAAAGTATACGAATAAAAATAAAAATGAGCATAACTTTTTAATGCAATGCTCAATTGAGCTAACGAAAAATGCGAATTTCTGAAATCATTTAATTTATTAACTGTGTTGTTTTAAATCTTGTTTAGTTCTTATTAAATGATAATAAAGTCAATAAGCAATCGATTTAATACAATACATAGAGAAAAATGTTTTTAGCTGGAATAAAGTTTGTGCCAATAAAGAGCCCTAAAAAGCAGATTTTATAAGACTTATGAAAATTTTTTATGACGCTTATAAAACTTTTTTAACGCTTATAAAAAATTTTATGAGTCTAATAAAATTTGCCTTTTAAGACTCATAAATATGCTTTATTGGCACAAACTTTATGCCAGCTAAGAAACATTTTTCTCAGTGTAGAGTCAATAAATTCAATGTTTTCAGAAATTGCATTTTTCGATGTAAATTATGAAAAATTCTTTAATATTTCCTTGTCTAGAATTGCATAGTCAGCTTTTGAAGCCTAAAGTGTTTGTTATCTAAAGACTCGGAATTTTTCAACGAACATATTAAGCGTAAAATCATTGCTATCAAAAATTTCTAAATTTCTATCAAAAGTTATGAGCATATAAAATTGAGGTCACATGCTTAATATTGAAGGAGAAATTACAAACTTTTGCTAATTTTCATCATAATATATCATAAAACTTTATATTTTAGATGTTTTTAACTTTTATTATAGTCATTTTGATTGATTACAGTAAAATTTATCACAAGAATAAACGTTAGAAGTCTATTTTGGAATTAATTATTTTTCAAGATGGCCACTTCATCAATTTATCATCATCTCTTAATCAAAAGCGAAATTTAAGAAATCCTTAATATTGTTTCTTCATTTAAAGTAACTTCATTGATTTATGTAAAGAAAATTCGAAATTCTCAATTAAAAGATTGAAAAATTATAATAAAATCAATAAATCTTATTGTTCGTAAACTTTTGAGCGTTGAGTTTTTAATATTTAATTTACTTTCCAATAATTGTTTAGTTCGACCAAAAACCATTTTGCAAATAAGAAAGCACTTATAAACTGCTATTTCTATGCAAAATTACAGCTCATTGCATTCAATAGTTAAGCTCATTTTTCGTATACTTTTGATCGCTACTGTAAATAGCTAGCACGAAACTCTCGAGATAACAATTTATTGTTAAAATACACACATTGACTATATGAAAGATTGCGTGCATTTAGTGAACAAAAAAAGCCATTTTATATTTTTATTTTTTTTTTACACTTGGCCACTCAACTGAGAATTTACATTTTATTTATTGTGTATAACACAAACATATTTAAAATATATTATTTTATTGAAGTTGAAATTTGGAACAAAATTGCATCTCTCTTATATGAAATTTATGAGCCAAAGCGAATTTTCTGTCTCTCTCATTCAGTCACTAATTGTCACTTCATTTTAAGCAACCAATTGAAAAGCTGAAATGTGACTAGAAAATGTACAATAAATATGTTGTGTATGTTGTTTTTCTGCTTTAAGCTGAATTTCCGGTCAGCAATGGCCAACAAGCAATGAGGTCGTAATGACATGACATAAAGAAACTCAAGCGAATGAGAGAGTGAGCGAGAATTTTTTTTCTTTCTTTAATGTACCTTGAATTTATAATTACTTCTACTATGCCTACTTATATGCTATACATGCATGCATTCACTCACTCAAAATATACTTTCATTGTTAATTTGTGTAAAATATATAATGAAATGTCTCATGACATGAAATACTCTTTATTTGACTCATACTCATGATGATGAACTTTTTTAATGTGAATAACTTCTTAATAAATTATTTATTTGATTCATTGACCTTCAAAAAACACAAAAGAAACATCACAAAATTTATTTTTATTCTAAGTTCGATAACATTTTGTGTTTCAATCACGACTAATTTAAGTTTATAGGACTAATTTTAGTCGCTTAAAAATGAGACATTAAATTTTACTTGATTTTTAGATAGTCATCATAGGATATCGGACTCTGTTTTCTACAATTTTTTCTAATGATTTTTTAACGTTAATTTTATCTCAGTCAATTTTAAATCTGCAGCAGTGGTTTTTGACAAAAATATTTTATGTAAAATATACCGCAAAACCCAAGACTTGAGAACTCTTTTGATTTTTTTAAATTTTTATTGATGTTAAATTTTGTTAAATCGGCTTCTTTAAGCTAGTGGATTTAAACTGATTTATTCATAAAAATTAAAAATCAGCTTTTGATTGTGAAGATTTATTCTTAAAAACAGATATTTTAATTAAAAAGTAATTCTTGGTCGAAAGGCGTCATACTCACTGAACGTAACTGATTTAAAGCCGATAGGCTAACATCACAAATATTCATTTATCATTGTTGTTATGTATTCAAAATAAGAATTAAATAAATATTATTATTATTATTATAATTAAAAAGTAAATAAAAATTATCATAGAGTTCTCAAGCCTTGAAAAAAATCCGCGATTTAAGCAAATTTGTAGTTACAAAAGCTCATAGTAGACTCTAAATTTTCGTCAATAAATTTCTCAGACTTATTTGTGTCGTTTATTATTCTAAGACAATGATGAGATTAAATAGCTGACGGAATTGTGGATTGAACTGGCCATAATCAAAGAAAAAGCCCTGATGGCATTACAAAAAAGAGTTGTCTTGGAATCTGTCCGGCAGACTAAAACAAGGATAACCTGTAGTAACTTGGCAGTTGTTTGTTCGTAGTAAAGCAGTTCAGTAAAGTAAAAGATTCACTACGTTGATAGATCTTGCAAAAAATCGAATAAGATTCAATAGTTTTGATAACATGCTTCGCTTTACTGTGGACCAATAAAAACTCATCATCATCATAGGAACGATAAATTGAAACTTAACTGTAAAGATAGAAAATTTTTCCAAATTAAAATACCTTAACAGTCTTTTGAATCCTTCAGGGTTTAATTAAACATAAAACTTGGCATTTTCAAAAATTTGAAAAACTTTTCTTTGATTTTCTTTTATTCATGTGTTGAGAAATTATAATCATAATTTGTAGCAAGATATTAAAAAATTTGTCTCAAAAGTTATAAATTTTATCTTCATTTAATTACAAAAAATTTCTCAATAATAAAAGAAATCTTTTGATTCAGAAAATATTTAAATTAATGACCCTAAAATTACATACAAAACATTAAAAAGAAACTTTAGCAATTAAAAACTCTTAAATTACTTTTTCACATCTTAAAACTATTTTTTTTATTTCACTATAAAAGAAGATTTAATGACTCAATGCGTAGAAGAGCGAGTTGATGAATTTGTCAAAGAAGTAAAAAAAAAAGTGCAAGAAGAACAAAAAAGCAAAGAGATTGTTTTTTTCAAGCGGGAAGAACTCTATCAAAAAATCTAACAAAATAACAAAAAACTATCAAATTAAGAAAAATTTTTGTTAGATATTTTGTTAGTTTCATACAAAATGTTTGAATTTCAATGGTTACTTTGTTTTCGCTATCAAGAGTTTTAACCCCTTGGTTTTTTTATGTCATAACGGAAAGAACATGAAATTCACTAAACTAGAAAGAAAAACATGTTTTAGTTAATTAAGGTGTTAAATTAATAAAATTGTTAAATAAAAAAAAATGCGTTGATCGTAAAAGAAGCTTCAACCAACTTCACCACATAATGAGATGTGATTATAGAAAAATTCCAACTAAAAAAGATCATCAAAATGTTTTTTTTTTGGAATTGAGATTTCAAAGAAATAATAAAACGAAAAAGCATAAAATTAAATAATTCATAGTTTAATGAGCGATTTTGATGGTTGGAACTTTCAAAAAAAGTTAATTTTATGCATAGTAAAAATATTTTACGATAAATCAGTTCATAAACGAACTCGCGAGTTCTTTTTTATTTTCTTAAATAAAAATGACAAGAAAAAACTGAAAATTAATTTCTTTACGCATTGTGACGTTGAAAATTAATCATTAAAAGACTTTTTAATAAAACATGTCTCAGACACATTGTCTCATCGTATGCAACACCTGTTTTATTTCTTATCACTTTTATTCGATCAGCAAAAAAAAAAGAATGAACAAGATATCCCTTATTTCATGGTTGTAACATTTATTATAAGAGCGAGAAATTGTTTTTAACTGTAGCCACTTTATTTCTCTTTTTTGTTATATTTTAGAATCCTTTTTAATAAAATTTATGAGTTCCGGTAAAAATTTCGATTTGTGTGACTTTTTTTCTTTTTATGAATGGTAAGAAAAAGACAATGACAAGCAATATCATCATGTGGTCTTTATAATTTAGATAAAAATGAAAAAATTTTAAGTTCGTCCGTCTACGCAGTTAAAAGTTTGTAAAAAAATCTACAATGAAAATTGTAGATGGTGCTTCAAAAAGTTTTCTAAAATGATCATGCACCATTCATAATTTCATAGCATGATTTTCTCGGAATTTTTACTTAAACGACTGAAACGTGTAAAAATTTAGATTACTTTGCGGTGATTTTGATACATTTTTCACTTTATATTCTAAGAAATTATGTCACTTTAGCTGATTGACTTTTTATCATTAAAATTACAAAAGTCGAAAATTTTCAAATTTAATTTTTAAAAATTTGTCTAAATATTTTGAATTTAAGAAATTCTCAAAACACGTTATATTTTTCAATTATAGATGGCGCTAAAACTGATTTGTTTTAGCATTGTCATGTTTATCAAATTTCTTAAATTTTCTTTCTTTGCTTATCTTTGCTTGCTAATGACATTTATTTCTTCATATTCTTGGTTAATATGACATATCAAAATGTTTTTTCAAAAACTTTCACAAAATTTTCTAAAAGTTAAAATGATGAAATTCAAAAGAAGTTTTCAAGCCTTGAAAAAATTAATTTTCAATAAAAATTATTACTTAAATATATGAAAGACAAAAGGAGAAGAGAGAGAAAGAGAGAATGATATGATGTGTAAAAT
>JACWBX010003326.1:0-14849 GCA_014622435.1 Polypedilum pembai
TCAACAAAATGAATCCGAGAGAGATAATTCAAATCGTTGTGCCAGAAGATCAGATCCAATATATCAACAAAGTGAATTCGAAATAGATAATTCAAGTCGTCGTGCCAGAAGATTAGATGAAGATTATTTGACAGCAGAAAGTGCTCGTGATTTGGATTCACTTCGTGCCAGAATTTCTGAACCTGTTTATAGACAAAATCGCCTTGTAAGAGATAATTCAAGTCGTCGTGCCAGACGCAATTTACCTATACCTTGGAATACTGCAGTTGAAACATACGAAAAGAATACTCGTGACGGTCCGTGCCATCGTTGCTACAGTTGTGACAAATTGATTTTTACGACTCAAATAAAGATGAAAACTACGAACTATGATATGATCGAGAAAGGTTTTAGTGAAGAATATTTGCGTACGCTAATATTGGAAGAACTCTATGATTCAGAGGAATATATATTCTGTGCCACATGTTACGATTACATTAAAAAGCATAAATTTCCAAGATTTAACATAAACAATTCCAATTTAAAGTTTCCTGTAATTTCTGATGAATTCAAAGCACTTGATTTACAAGCTTTAGAAGAAAGATGTGTTGCGGCACGTATTCCTTTTATGAAATTAAAAGCTCTTGGTTGCGATCGACAATTAGGAATCACATCTGGTGTTGTAAATGTGCCGATTGATGTAAGAAAAACGATTGAATCGATACCGGCACGACCTGATGATAGTGGAGTAATTGAACTATCATTAAAACGTAAAACAGTTTACCGATCCTATTACATGAAAGAACGTGTTCGTCCAGGTGCCATATGGAAAGCGGCACAGTTACTATGTAATACAGAACTATATAAGCACGAAGGAATAACTTTAAATCATGCATACGAATCGCAAGGTAATGTTAATTATAAATTTTCAGTTTTTATTTATTTGAATTTTTGTTACAGATATGAATCTGCGAGATCCCGAAACATCAGATTCAAGTAATAATGACGAGCTAAATGTCGAGACTGACAACGTGCCAGATGCTGCAGTTCAACAAGCACCTACAGAAGTCGTGCCACAGAATACTGAAGATGAAAACTATATTCAAGAAGAAACACTTCTTGATTCAAATGAGGGAATGAATTTCGCACCTGGTAAGTATAGAGTATTATTTGTGCCAGTTATCCTAATGTCGTGCCATTGCAGGCGAAGGACAAATACCAATACCAATGTTTTTGGATCAATATTGTGAAGAATTATCTTTTCCAACAATCTTTTTTGGAACTGCTCGAAAGGCACAACCTCCTGGCATAAGACTATCGTATGAGGATATTGTAAAATCAGAACTTCAAAGATTTGATAGAAGAGCGTGCCGTGCCGATCATTTACTTTTTGTGCATAAAAAGTCACAAATCAAACAACTAATGGGTCAAATGAATATTGTATTTCGTAAAAATCCACAACTGCATGACATTACAGCAAGTCAAGTCGCCAATAAACAGTATGTTGACAGTTCAATTTCTCAAGATCATGCATATAAATTTATGGCATCAATAACTGGCAGTCCTGCTTATTGGGAGCAGCAAAAAAAGAAGGTACTTGGCATGATGAGACAATTTGGTATTTTTTCTTTATTCATAACGTTGACTGCTGCTGAAACACATTGGAGAGAATTGCTTGTAATATTAAAGAAAACTGTTGATAAGGAAGATATCACAGAAGAAGCTGCTGGAGAAATGCAATTTGAAGAAAAAGCACGATTGATACGAACCGATCCAATCACATGCGCTCAGTATTTTGATCACAGATTTAAAGAGATTCGAAAAACCTGGAATAATGTTCAAGACGGTCCATTTGGCAAATACAGGATAGTTCATTACTTTTACAGAATAGAATTTCAACACAGAGGCTCTCCACATGTGCATATGGTCATTTGGATTGAAAATACTCCGATTTTTGTGCCATTTGATGCCGAATCTGAAGCAAGAGTTTGTGAATTCACAGACCTAGTATCTACAACTGATAGTGATGATCCACTGGTAGGAGATTTAATTAAATATCAAATGCACAAGTGTAGTCAAACGTGCAAGAAGAAGGCACGAGGTCATGTTGATTGTCGTTTTGGTGCACCATTTCGCCCAATGGATAAAACGAGAATCCTTTATCCAATTGAAGAGAAACCAGACAAAGATGTTGCAATCAAAATTCATAATTTAAACAAAAAATTAATAGAAATGTTAAATAATAAGTCCGAAGAGATTGGCACGTTTGAGGAAATGCTTCAAAAGTTAGATTGTACACTTGATCTATACTTATTATCTGTTCGAGTACATTTACGACATCCAACTATATTCATCAAGCGAGAACCAAAAAATACACGAGTGAATGTATACAATAAATTGATTCTAGCATTAATGCGTAGCAATATGGATATTCAATTCGTTTTGGATCCGTACTCATGCATTGCTTATATTGTGGATTATGTAAATAAGTCATCACGTGGTTTATCCAAGCTGTTGAGAGATTGTGTCGAAGAGACACGACAAGGAAATAAAACATTGAGAGAAAAGTTGAAGTCACTTGCTCATATCCTTTACAATTCTTCAGAAATCTGTGCTCAAGAAGCAGCTTGGTGTCGTTTACGATTGGCTATGTGTAAATGCTCAGATGTTGTGGAATTTATCAACACAAGTCATTCTTCTGTGAGTATTTTTCCGTGCCAAATTGAAAAATTATAATTAATACAAATTTTGATTGTTTCAGAAACGTACACATATTTTGAAATCAAATAAAGACATAGCAGATTTGGCCAAATCTGATCCAACAAGTACTGACATTTTCAAGAAAGGATCTATAGAAAATTATGCAAGTCGACCAGATGAATTAGAAAATTTATGTCTCGCTGAATTCGTAGCAAATTATACATTCAAATTGAAAGCTGGCACGACATTTCAAGAAGACGAAAATGTTGAAATCGATGCTGAAGTTGAGCCAATTGACAACGATGAAGAACAAACGAATCAAAAGAAGTTAAAACATTTTGTATTGAAAGATAAGTCTGGCACGATTGTAGAACGAAGATCACCGAAAGTTATTCGATATTGTAGATTCAGTATTGAGCAAGATGAAGAGAATTTTTTTAGAGAAATGTGTTTACTATTTTTGCCATGGCGTAATGAAAAGGATGATTTAGAGAATAATGATTGTGCCAATTTGTATTTGCAAAATAGGGAGATAATTTCATCAAATTATAGTAAATTTAATGCTATAGATCTTGATTTAAATGAAATCTTGAAAGATGTTGAAGAAGATCGTCGTGCTCAAGAACAAGCAGAAGAAGCAAATGATCCTGAAAATTCCAATCCAGAAGAAGATGAAAATTTTATTAACGTGTACGAATTTGATGATAATGTTGTACGGCCAGATCTATCTAATGAAATTGGTGAGGTGTCAATGCATGAAGGTGTTTCGAAATATATCGTGCCAAATCTTTATAATGATGAAGATTATTTAAAATTGTGTGACTCATTGAATACTGAACAAAGGGATTATCTCATGCATATTATTAGTTGCTTCAAAGATAATATTGACGTGCCACTTTATCACTTTGTATCAGGAGGAGCTGGTGTTGGTAAAACATGTTTGACGCGAGCCATATTTCAAAGTTTGATGAGAGTGTTCAGAATTCGACCTGGCACGAATAAGAAAAATGAGATAGTTTTAGCAGCATCGACGGGTATGGCTGCCCACAATATAGGTGGAATTACTGCTCATCAGGCATTTCATTTGACAACTAGTCATAGTAATGCTAATAGTTTGCTTGGACCGGATATTGCAAATACTATGGCAGCTGAATTAAGAGACCTTAAATTGATCGTAATTGATGAAATCTCAATGGTTTCGTCTGAGTTGTTTAATCAAATAAGTTCTCGCCTTAAACAAATATTTCATACAACTCAAGAATTTGGTGGAAAGTCAGTAATAGTGGTCGGTGATTTCAACCAATTGAGACCAGTAGGTGGCACGAGAACATTTATGCCAAAAAACAGTGCTTCGTCAAATTTAACATCCGTACTAACACAAAACCCTCAATGGTCGCTTTTTAAATTATTTGAACTCAAAACAGTGATGAGACAGCGTGATGACTTAAGATTTGCCGAAGCTCTCAACCGAATTCCTTTAGGCGAGTCAACTAATGAAGACGTTGAAATGTTCAATTCTCGCAGTTTCACAGTGTTAACATTGCCAGAAGAAGGAAAGAAAGCAGTTAGATTGATGCGTGCCAATCGAGTAGTTGATGTTTACAATCTTAGCAAAGCTCGTGAGCTAGAAATGAACGTGCCAGGAACTTTAAAAATTGTACATCGTGCGGAAGATAGATTTAGTGGTAACATTACCGAACGACAGAAAACTCAGGCACGAAATGCGATCGAGAAACTTGAGAAGAAGGATACACAAAATCTTTTGACTGAATTACAACTTGTAACTGGTATGAAGTATATGATATCAAGTAATATTGACGTACCAGATGGTCTCTTCAACGGTGCCACTGGAATCCTAAGATTTTTTGAAGTCGTTAATAATAGACTGCAAGCAGTTTATCTTGAAATGGAAGATAAAGATATTGGAAAAGCCGCGAGAGCGAAACGTAGAGCATTAATGGAAAAGAACAAAATACCGCTAAACTGGACTCCTATTTTTAAAATTAAGAAAGCATTCAATGTTTGCAAAAAAGGAATAGTACAAGTAAGTTTTCTTTTTATATCTATGTCGTGCCAAATCTAATTTTTTGAATTCTTCAATAGGTAACTAGAGAACAATATCCTCTAATAATGGCTGAGGGAATCACAATTCATAAGTCACAAGGATTAAGTTTACCTAATGTCACAGTCGATTTTATTTCTTCCTCCATGGAACGTGAAATGAAATATGTTGCTTTATCTCGTGCCACATCTTTAAGTGGACTATATATATTAGGAAAATTCGTGCCACCTGATAAACCTAGTCCAGGGGATCCTATCATACTAGAGATGGAGAGAATGAAAAATGAGTGTCTTCTTGTGCCAAAATTTAAAAAACTAAGAGAAGTTGGACCGCATTTTTCAATTATATCTCATAATGTACAATCTCTTCGAAAACATATTTCATCGATTTCATCTGATTTAACATACACTAGTGCTAACATCATACTGTGCCAGGAGACTTGGGCTACGGACAACATTCAATTTGATATTCCGGGATTTAGAGAGATAAGTCGCAACTCTTTTAGTGGTCCAGTATCTGTTGCACAGGGAACAATCATTTTTGTGAAAACAAGTTACTTAAATTCAGTCGTGCCAGCTCGTGCCAGCAAATTTGTGCTTGAAAAACAACATGTTGACATTACATCGTGCATCGTTGACGATTCTATTTTAATAATTAATATTTATAGAAATCCAGCGTCCAAACTGGCACTGTTTAAAGAAGCTATCTCGTCATACTTAGAAATGATTACTGAATTTGAGTATGTATTTCTTTTCGGTGACTTTAACGAGGATCTTTCAAAAGAATCTGAATTAGAAAGATATCTGATTAGCATTGGATTAAAGCTTCTATCTGAAAAAAAAGGCACGACAAACTATGGCACGACATTAGATGCAGTATTTGCAAAATGTGATTTAATGACAGAAGTCAATATTTATGAAACCTATTTTTCTTATCACAAACCATTATTTATGAAAATTTTTATGGATTGAATAAAATTAAATTAATATTCTTGGCACGACTTTTATTTAATTCGTTTTAACATATTGTACCTACAAAATCAAATTTTTATTTTGTTTTCTTGATTTTCTCGAGAGGTTCATTAGTAAAATCGTTTTCAGTTTCAATAGTAGAGTTTGATGAAAATGTTGAAGATCTCTTAAGCGAATCTTTTTCAAATTGTTGCCAGTCTTCCTGAGAATAATTAGGCATTTCATCTGAATCAGAATATTTTGTGGTATCTGGATCTGGCACGACTTTTAAAATAGTATCTGCTTTTTGAATTAACTCTGGCACGAATTTTTCAGAAGATTCTGCTTTTTGAGCTGGATCTGAATCTGGCACGGTGTTTTTCACAGGATTGCATTTCTTTTCCATTTCTTGACGACGATTTTTCAAACGGGAATAGTAATCTTCAAATAACTCGCTGGCACGTTTCAATAACTTAGCTAAAAATGTAAAAAGCAGCGTAAAAATACATCAAACTTTATTATTAATTTACTTACTATTAAATTCAGGTGATTTATGAAAATCATTTAATAAGGTTAAATAATAACCTCGCAACTCTCGATTAATATGTTCAAAATTTTCACATGCCATTTCGACTTGAAATTCAGCCTGATTCCCTACAATTCTAATAAAAGCTTCTTTTTTATATTCTAAAATTAAACAAATACATTAGTTTAAAGTTGTTCAGATTTCGTGCCAATTGAATATTACTTACGATTGTTTGGTTTATCTCGATTTTCCATATTTTTGTAAAATTAAATATACTTTTTAAACTTAAACTTTATCATTTGGCGGTAAATTAAAGGGGACTGAGAAATGAAATATGAAAAACAATTTAAATTCAAAAACGACCGATAAAAATCTGGCACTATCATATAAATTAAAATTTCATGCTGGCACGCATGTTCTTTTAATATTTGCGAAGCGATTGCAAATAACCTTTTCGAAAACGGTTGTGAAACATAAAAGAAAAGCCCTTTTCTCATGTTGCTATTAACGCTATTCAAAAGAAGTCCCATTTTGTGAAAAAATTGAAAGTCGTGCAAAAAAATTCAACTAAAAGTACTTTATAAATATTTAGACTTTAATAAATTTAATACTATGAATAGTGAACTACAAAGAAGTCTGGCACAACTAATTCGAATCTATCATTTTAAAATGTTTCAATTTAAAATAATCTCTTTACAGTAATCTTTGTCAAAAAAAATCATGATATTTATTACATAGTCATAGTAGTCTTAAAATTTTGGAAAATTCATTCTCATCCAAATTTTCATAACGTAAAGATCTATTTAGATTTTTTAAAATTTCAAATAAAATGAACCGTTTTGAACCATCATACAAACTGTTTCCTGATAAAGATGATGTGAAAGAATTTAAAATAGGATACTATTATACACCAAATCTGAATCATATTCATCTTGCTGTGGTAAGAAAAGTTTTTATGGCCAAATGCAAGAAAATTTCATCATTTACAATTTTATTTTTTCATTTGTATTTTTTGCGCATTTTTGTACAGAAAATGCAGCTTATAAGTTCACTTTGGATGGTTCTCGGTGTTACGCTGAGATCTCGAAAATTACAATAGCTAAAGACTTCTGGTTTTTTTTATTTTGATTTATGCTAAAAAATTTGTGCAGTGTTTTATTAGAAAGCTATCACTGATTGCAATACTCGAGAAATTAAGAATTAAAATTTCCATATTGAAAATTATAAATAAAAATTTTTTTTGGTTATTAAGATTTTTTCGTCGACGCGTTTCTTTGCATCTTTTTAAATTTTACTTGACTGTTATTTTTAGATCAATATATTCTAGTAAAAACGAAATTAAAAGAAATAAATTGATTAAATACATTAATTCATTCGACTCGGTTTCAATTTAAATTCAGTTTAAATTAAATTTCAATATTGATAATAAATTAAAAACTATGAAGATATTTTAAAATCGCTAAATTTGCGATTTGAATTTTATTTTTATTTTAATTTCAATATTTTAAACATGAAAACCATGATAGTCTCCATTGATATGAATTTAGAAACTTGAATTGCTTCAGAAGATTCAATAGTTCTTTATATTTGTTATTATATTAAATTTATTTTAAAAACTTTTGATTATAGAAACAAATCTGTTAAGTCTGTAGTCTGTTAATCAACACTAAACTGTGGCACAAAAATGCGCTTAAGTACTCCGATCCGTGGTCGTGTACTTTCTGTATCTTTTTTTTTCTTTAAATCAATCAAATTAAAGCATCTTAAGACAAAATATTATCCTAAAGCGAATATTTATTATGTTATAAAAGCGAAATAGCATTTAGTTTGAACACTAACTGTAATTTTAATGAATGAAAAGTTTCATTGAAAATGAGCAATTACTCTATTACAAAAACAATTTTCCCGATATTTTTATATTTGTCCATGTTTTTTATCAGTCCTAATGTCTTTCAGTCAATCATCCTCATGAGCGGAAAACGAATTTGTAAGCTTGCCGACGGGACAAATATCGATTGTCGAGATTATTATGTAAATGCTAGTGGAGAAATTGCTGACAATGTGTTTGGGAAATTGTTCCACGAATTGATATATTTTCCATTGTATATGAGAGAAATGCCAGATGAGATGATAAGACAAGCTGAAAGAGTTGTTTATGAAAAATACTTTCCAAAAAAAATCAAAATTGAACGAAAATCTCAATCTCCGACTGGAAAATATAGATCACCTGACAAGAAAAGATTTCAAATTAAGACTCCAAGCCCCAAAAGCTCTCCAGAAGCTTGTGTGTTCAGTTCGTGCGAAAGCACCAAATCATTATCTCCGAGTTTTGTAGTTGAGAAAAAAGTAGGAATAAAGAAGAGCCCGAAACGTTTTACATCAAAAGTAGGTGAGATGAGTTTTAGAGATTTATCTCACATAGCAGAAGGATTTTTTGGAAGCTCGCAATTGTTGGACCAAAACAAAAACAAGCAAAATGAAATCACTTATGACTCTTCAGAAGATGAAAATGATTTACCACTTCCTATTAACATGTGGAGAAGAATGAATGATGAAATAGGCGAACCTTCAAGTGCATTTGACGGAACGATAGCTTCGACTAGTGCTGCTCAAACAATGGATAAGAATGAAAAAAGTTGGCGAGACATCATCGATTCAGTTTCGACTGAGAAAGACAGTTCCGATGAAGATGTTACAAATCGAACTGAATGTCAAAAAGAAGACAAACATTGTTGTAAAGAACAAAAGTGTGGATTTCAATCAGGGAATTCTAGATCGGCACTTATTCAGCATATGATTGAAGTGCACATGAAAGGAGAAGCAATAATATGCAGCTGTGGTGCATACATTGGTTCTAAACGAAATTTCAAAAGACATTTATCGTTTACGATGAAGCCAGAAATTAACGAATTGCAAAAATTGATTGCAGACTTAAAAAGAAAAGGAACATTACCAGAGGATTATAAGTTCTCCCATCGATATTATGTATTAATGGAATTGAAAGGGCATTCGCCATATGGAGGAAGAATTAGATTCGACGTAACAAGTTATAAAAATGCATTCAAGCATAATTCATCAGTGTTTGTTCGAGGAAGAAATTTTGTTATAAACTCTCGGAATAAAATGCACACTTCCGAGTTTTTTGGCTGATTGAGAAAATCAAATTATTTTGTTAATAAAAATCTTTAAAATAAAATGTGTTGTTAAATTTCTTCCAAAAATAAACTTGTTAATAGACACTGATCTGTAATACCAAAAATTCGCTTTAATCGAGTACGATGCATATGTACTGATTAATATCTAGTTTCCTTTAACTTTATCGATTTAGGATGAAAGAAGAAAGAAAAAAAAATGTTTACAATTTGTTGTCAACATTTAAATTTGATTTCTTTACATTGTAAAGATTTTTTCCTTTCTGATTTTGTGATTTATTTTCAAATATAACAACTAATGCTGACAAGGTGAAAATACTGAAATTTATTGCCATAACTTCAGAATTATTAATAATTCAACTTGAATCTATTAAAACAATTATTTCTAGTTTTCTAATTATAAAATAGCGAAGTTTATATAATAGCTCAAAAGTACTGGTAGAATTAGCTAAAATCCACTAAAATATATTTCTGCATATGTAGTTAAATTTTAAGAAAAATTCAACAAAGAGACAAAAATAAAAGAACTTCTGATTATTACTGAAAAAATCACAAGTATGAGCAAAATCACTTCGCCTTGATTGTCAATGAGAAATATTGTCGATATTTCACTTCCATATGAAGCAAAAAAAATCTCATGAGAGTACTTGTCATTAAGAAAAATATTTTTTTTAACACATATGAGATTACATGAAATTACACATAAAACAGCTAAAAATCATCATAAATCTCAATCACCCTCATACAAAGTAATTAATTGAGCCGTTTTTTTCTACCCTCTTCATTATACATTTTCTCTATTTTTTTTCTCAATCTAATCAAGTCAAAAGGCGAATTTTATCTTTTTTTCTCATATGTGCTTATTTTATGTCAAGAGGCAATTTTCTTCATGCATCTTAGAATAATATGGCTGTGGTTTAGGTCAAATTTCATTCTCTAAAGATATCTTTTCAAATGCGTAGAATTTAATGTGTTCCAAATGATTTTACGCATCAACGCATTGCAATTGGAACACACAAATCATAAATGTTTACACATAATTTCACATTCATGCACAACAGGGGATGCAAAACACAAATACAATGGAATTCCCTTGATCATAAAGTTTTCTTATTCTTGCAAAATAAACAGAAAATTTCTTCAAGTCATGAGCAGGGTTTGGAAATTTAATAATTTTTTAGGAATTTTATTCTGAAAATTAACGAATTATCTGGAAAAATATTTAAAATTTTAAAAACCGTTGAAAAACAATTATTTAAAATAATTCCTGTTTTCATTGTATATTTTATAAATTGACAAACTAGAGTCGAATAAATCTTTTTTTATTTAGAAGAATTTTTAATGATAACTTTTTTCCTTTTTTGACAATTTAAAACAAGAAACATTTAAAGATGGAAAGATGTGATAATAAGTTTTTTTTGCCACAATGATAATGACAATTTTAACCTTGAAAATTACATCTTGTACCAACCACAATATTAAATCATTCCTAAAAATACGCGAGAAATTAAATTTTTCTGAAGAGGACACTTGACGTGTTTAATTAAATTGCTCGCTTGAGAGTAATTCAAGTAGAGTATCAAAGTAATTTTCATAATGAGTTTCAAGCTTCTTTCCTTTTACTTTCATAGAAATGTTTTTTTATTTTTCAGTTGAAAGTGCTCATCGTGATTCAATTATGACCGTTATTTATTGGTGTTTTTTCTCGTTAATATCATGCTTTATTGGGGAGCAAAAAAGAAATTTTCTTTTCTTTATGGAGAAAAATTTCAAATGCTTTTTTCTTCTCCCACATGCATAATTTTAAATAAATTCGTTTTTCATTCATGAAAAAGTATAAAAAAGAAGTGTAAAAAGGAAGAAAAATATTAACAAAGAATGAAAACTTAAATAAAATTATTCTTTTCAAATCCTAAGCAAATTTGAGTTTAATAAAATACTTGCAGTGCTAAAATTTTAAATTAAAACTTTTTCGTACAGAATTTTGTACAATAAAATTTAAAATTTTGCGAAAATGTACTAAATATTGTTAACATTTATATTAGATTTAATTCAAAAGAAATAATAAGAAAAATTGAAACTTGTGATTAAGCATACTGAGAAAAGTTCTTATTTTAACGTTCAATATTCTAGAAAAATTGTAATTCCTAATTACCTCTAAGTTTTTGCCTTTTGTACATTCTCTCTAAAATTCAAAAATTATTCATCCCTTGGTTTTCTCCCCTTTTATTAATAGCATGGCGCCTTTAAGTTTCTATTTCAAAGAACCTTTCAACAACTGTCATAAACCAATCACCTCAACCTCTCTAACATCCATCCCTTTCAATTTTTTTACTCCTCCTGCTATCGTCTGCTGTAAAATACACACAAAAGAGTAAAGTAAAGCGGCATATATAAGAATTTTTATTTCTTTTCCCCTATGTGTGTATGAAAACGGCAACCAAAAAGCATATATAAAGCACATTATAAATTCCAACATTGCTGGTGATGGCGAAATCTATAAATTTCTTTTAATCACTTGCATGGAGCGAGACAAATATTTTTTTCTTCCTTCAACACCACCATTCTCTGTTGCTGCTGCAAAGTGAGCGTGATTTTGAGAGAAGCAAAAAAAAATTTACATGAAATGTGAATTAATTGTGAAGCTCTACATTGCATATTTGAGACAGAAATTTCATTTTAGCATGCTAACTTGCTGTCAACGTCAGTCGAATGAATTTTATTGCGACATTGCATATGTAGATGAGATTTAATTCCTTATGACACAATTTTCTAAATTTAGGGTAAACGATAAATTGTCGCGAATAATTTTTAAAAAAACCTTTGTTTGCTGCCGCATTTAGAAATGATTATGATTATTATTTTATGGTTCTGATACATCTTCTGCTGCGTGAGTAATGTAGAGAAGAAAAAAGTGAAATTTATGCGATAAAAATTTGCTGCAAAGTAAAAATATGCTTGGCTGCTATATGCAGAGCACTTTTCCATAACAAATTGAATATTTTCCTTCCATTTTTGCCATTCTACCGTTACCCTATAAAGTTTAATTTATTTTTTTTATTTCTTTCGTCTCTCTGTCTTATTAAAGCGTTATAAAATTTACCGCGAGTAAGAGATCTTTTTTTTCTCTGTTAAGACAATGGATAAATGAATATTGCTCATGCATATCGATATTATTGCCATTATACTAAGGCAATTTATATTCTCGCTTTCATCAATCATTTTTCATCTACCATGGAATATTACATTAGCATTTAAATTTCTTCTGCTCCTTTTTACAGTGACAATAAGGGAAATTGCCTGCAATTCAAAACGTAATGAAGTGAATTTTAAAATAAAAATTGAGTCTGATTGTAGATAAGATGAAGGAAATTTTCCTTGATTAGAAATTATGAGTTTATTGACATTTTCTTTTGATATCAAAATTTTAAATTCTAATTTCATTTGTAATGACATTATTTGATGAAGAACAGAATTTGGAAAGTTTTAAATATAAAAATTGAATAAATATTTTAAAATTGGGAAAATTTTACGAATTCTACAATTAAAAAAAGTAAAACTTTAAAATTCAAAACTATAAGCAAGATTTTAAAATTTATAAAATTGATTTATTGAAATTGTTGTGAAAAATCATTATTAGAAATTTTACATGCATAACTCTTAGTAACATTTCGCTATGAAAATATTCTCTCATTTGATTTCTTAATATGAATTATTCGAAGCCTATTGATAGAATTTTTTATATTTGTTGTTTTTCATAAATTTAATTTCTCAACTGTTTCATTAGAAATCGTAGAAGAGTATAGAAAGAGCTGTTAACACTTGGGAAATAATAATATCATCTTGAATAGCTTTCTATCTAAAATTACTTTATTTTAACAAGCATTAATTTTAATTTCCAAACTCTTTGAAATAAAATTACGAAATACAATTCTCATAAATTTGTCTTTTGATGAGCTTATTTGGAATTCAAAAGGATTTTCTTTCACTTCATAACCATTTTTCTCTTATAAAAAATGAGCATCAACATATATCTTTTTCAGTTCTTTTATTATTTTTATTCATAGGTCTATAAAAGAAAGTTTTTTTTACTTTTTATCACAAAAAGAATAAGAAATTGACCATTATGTGTAAAAAGGGACAACATAGAGAGATAAGTAGCAATAGCAGTTGAGATAAGGGATCGAAATTTACATAAAACTATTCTAAAAAGTGTGTGTGTCTTTCATGTGTATCTAACGAAGCATTCAATTTATGTTTGATCCCAACAGGAAACTACTCATTGAGCCTTTTTTATGCAATATTATCTCTTAATCTAACAACAACATTGTTACAATCACCTTTTCACCTTTTACTGATGTGATATATTTTCACAAAGATAGAACATTCAAATGAATTTCATGAGCAAACCAAACATTAGAAAAAATATAAAAACATTTCCCACAATTCTATGGTCCCTTTTTGATCAGCATGAGTGATTATATGAATTTGATTGATAACAATTTGTAATGTAGTCCATCTCTAGTCCAACCCAGAAGCAAAGAGAGAACAAAAGAAATAGGAATCTTATAATCATTTGTTACATTAACAGAAAATGCTCGATATCTCTCATTTCTAGGGCAGTAGCATTGAAAGCAAAAATTTTATCGAGCATGATAATAAATTCAATGTAAATGATTTGTATCATGTCATTTAGATTCATATCAAACATTACATTTGTTATTTTTCTTCTTCCTCCTATAAATGGATGTTTGATATTGTAAGAACATTTTGATGCTTTTGAACTGTGATGAAAATTTATTGAAGAAGAAGAAGTAAAATGTTTTAGAAAGAAATCAATCGTTGATTTGAAATTTCAGTATTTTTAGTGCTGAGCACTCTATTATTTTAAAATTTTCATACTAAATATTCGAACAATTACAGTGCTCAGCACAATATACAAATGTTTTAGTTTTTAACACTTAAACTTGAATTTTTTGATAATAAATGTTCATTATAGATTATCATGTTTACTAAGTCTTATGTTATGATTAGAAGGATGGATAATGATCAGATGAAGTTAGGAAACACCAATTTGTCATGGCAAAAATCGGTCAAATATTTAGGTGTCTTATTGGATCAGAAGCTTCTTTTTAAAAAACACATAGATAAATCTATTGCAACTGCGAGTAATGCCGTTTTCTCAACTCTTTATTGTTTGTTCAAGAAAAACAATTCACTTAATCCTTCTGAAAAGGTCTTTCTTTATAAGGCATATATCAGACCTATCTTGACTTATGCTTGTCAAGTTTATAATAATTGTGCTAAATCACATTTCAAAAAGATTCAGGTATTTCAAAATAAAATTCTTCATCTTTGTTATAATACGAACTGGGATGACTTTATAAGCAACGATAATCTTCATGCAATGGCAGGAATTCCATTTATCCGCGATTTTGTGGACAGATTGATCATGCGAACCACTTAATTTCTTCATTGGG
>JACWBX010003327.1:13027-25198 GCA_014622435.1 Polypedilum pembai
TCAATGCTATTTGCTTAATATGAGACAAAAAAATCTTCTTCATGGTCAGTATCAAGGCATTTGAACTATTTTTCTTTAAAGTTTAATGTGTTAAATGATCTATTTTGAATAAAAATCATGAGAAATATTTCGAGAAGCAATGTAGAAATAAAACTAAGGAGATTTTTAGCCAATTAAAAACAAGGGTAGACACTTAAATAATTTTATAATAAAATCAAGTTGTCGAAAAATACGTTCTTCAATAATAATAATAAAAGAAATTTTTATTTTGAATTTTGCGTACAAGTTTTTTTTTTTCATTTTTGTTATTTTTAACATGTGTTGTGGCTATAAGCCAATAAATAAAATTATGAATTTTTCTCCTATAAATACGATATTCTAAGATTTTTGAACTCAAAACAAAAATTTTAATATATAATTGAAATCTCAAAACTATTTATGGACTTCAAAATAAAAATCAAGTTTAAGTCAAGTTGAGTTTTTTAACAAACCAAAGAATCACTTATTGTTGAAATATTTATTTTGGAAATAAAAATATTAAATGGATTATTTCTTAATTAATTTTTATAAAATTAAAAAACCAAAAATTCCCTTCTAATATAATCCAATTAAAACGACACAGAAAAACAGAATCTCATACCTTGAAATTTCTTCACATAAACTAAATCTGCAGTCACTTAATCTTTCATAACAAATCTCTTTTTTGCTTGCGATCCAAAGTCATAAAAAAGATTCAATTCTTGCAACGAGCAAGCAAAAAATATTAAACAGCAGCTATCATAAATTATAAGGCAAGAAGAATATAAATTTCATACGTAATAAAGAATTCATCTCTTGCAGTATTAACATTTCTATCTGCTTCTATGATGACCTCAATTAAGAGATCGGTAGCAATGTGCCAAACAAAAAACGGAAGAGCATGAAAAAAAGAGTTTTTTGTGTTAGAATGGCAAAATACGTTCAATAGTTATCGCAACATTTTGATCGATGCACTGTGTGCTTTATTTTTGCGTAAAATGCAATGATGTGATTATTGATGGAGAACATTTGATTTGGCTCATGAAAAAATTCAAAGAGTTCAAAGATTTTATTAAACTTTAAATTTATTCATTTTGACACTAATCTCACTTTTTATCTTACACGATCTTAATGCAAAATCAAGATCAAGAATTTTAAATATGATGTCATGATATTCTATCTAGAATAGTATAAAAATGCCTACATATTACGGTCAACGATGCTGAAATTCACACGTTATTAAAGATACAATTAATTGTCTCAAAATAAATAACAGACACAACGGCAGCAATTTTTATAAGTCTGACATGCTCAAGCTTTTTAATTTAAAATTCAGCGGAATTTTTACTGTAATTAAACGGAGAGTCTTGCTTATCTCGCTAAGAAAATCTTCCCAGTTCCCTGTTTGTTTGCTTTTCCTTTATTTATTTTAACATTTTATAGTTTTATGTGTCGCTGACATCATTGTCATTCATAGAGCAGAATTTATGATTGAATAATAAGAAGATTCCTTTACAAGCAAGCATTGACCGGAAAATGTAAAAATCAGCACTCAGAAACATTCTTTGAAACAAAAGCAACTTCTTAATTAGTGACATTCCTGCATTGACAGTAAGCGACCTGAAAAGTGAGCCTTCAAAATATATTTTTGTCAAAAAAAATTCAACGCAATCAACACTATTCAACAATTAAAATATTGCCTTTTGTTAGGAAAGGTTGAACACAAACAATTCATCCATTCGCTCGATTTTTTGATGCAATCTTTTGCATTTTCATTTGGAAAATGGATAAAAAAGTTTCTTGCTATCATATATGAAAGTCGTAAATTTAATTTCATCTTTAGTTAAAGGAAGACTTTCAGTTTCGGTTCAATTTTATTTTAATTGTTTTTCGTGTGATCTATTACCTTGAAGGTTAAATTATTTGTTTCATAAACAACATGATTCTCTCTTTTCTTTCTTTCTCACATCAAACTGTGTGTGTTTTCGATCTTTTAATGGAAAATTTCGCGCTTGCTTGCGTCGCACTTTTGATCAAGCTTTTTAGTTCAGAGTTGGGGAAATTTTTTATTATCGAATTTCTAACCAAATTTTGACTTAAAAAACTTCAATTTTATTTTTTCATTAAACAATTAACAATGAAAATCTTTGAAAATATTAACTCAACTCTGTCTTATAAGCATTTTCATGGATATTAGCATATTTACTAGCTTCTCTCTCGCGACGCTCAATTTTCCGCATTTAAAACTTAATTCTCCATTCTTCCCCTACTCAAAAAGTAACAATCTTAAAGAGCGGATCAGATTTTCATCGTTTACTCCATTCATTGACAATCAACGAAGAGTAGCCACCGCAATATTCTCTCTTTTTATTTCTCACTTTTGTTTGGTTGCTCGCGTGCGAGTATAAATAGTAAAACAAATTTGAATTGAATTTTAGTATTTGATTTAACCGCGAAATATGCATTTGCTTGCAATTGTTTAAGTTTTTTTGTTTAGTTGGAAAATAATAGCGATTATAGTCAGACATGAGAAAAAAGTACTAAGAGTGAAAAGAATAAAAAATAAATTGAGAATATTCACATTAATAAATGCATTTGTGATATTTTGAAGACTGATAAGTGGACTTAGAATGAATTTAGTTGAATTACTAACAATTATAAGTGGATTAAAGTTTGCATTAGCAACTTTCAATTATGTACAACCATCAAGCTCAATCATTATTATTGAAGATCCAAAAGGTAGGCGGCTGCAGAAAAAGTGATAATTTGTGACAATCTTCAACAAGTTTCTCAAGTTTTTATTTAGATCCGTAAAAAAATAAATGAGTGAAACTTTGAAAATCCATTAGCATAAGCAAGTTATAACATTGAAAGATAAAAATCTAATTACATTTTGAGAATCATCAGTGAATCTTTTAATATGTATATGTGTGTCTGTACTTGTGTGTGATTATCGTGCAATTAAGTTTATATTAATTACTTTCATTAATATGGAGCTTGAAAATTAAATAAATGTATTTGCAAGGAATACTGAAAGAAGAAAACAAAGACCATTGAATAAACAGGATTAATTAACTATAATTGAAAATTTCTCCTTAATTATCAAGTTTTGAAATTTGTAAGAAATCTTAACGTTTTATTGTTTAAAAATGGTTTTTAAGAATTTTTTATTTTAAACGTTTTTATTATAATTTTTTCTTAAACTTATGGAGATAAAAAATTTAAAACAATTATTCTAGAAGAAATATGCAATTTTTTTCCTCGAATTAAATAATAAATCATTTGTTAAAATTTACTTTTATCTGAAAGAACATTCAAAGGATAAAGATACAATAATTACATATTTCAAATTAGAAAATGATATCATATTGTTACAGTTGAAATTCTATTCTTAAATGTTTTCATAGAATAAAATTTCAAATAATTCTAATGCAGTGTTCAATTATTTTCATGATACATTTGAAAACAAAAAATTTTGTCGTAGCAGACTAAATATTGAATTGTTACTTGACTTTTTGAAAATATTATAATTTTTAGATTTTTGATTTTTTTGTGCGACACACAGATTAGTCTCCTTTGTTCCAACCAGAGCCCGAAGTGGACTATAAAATTTGTACGTATGTTGTCTAAATTTAGTCGACCTAACATCCAATTTTCAAGTCGACCTCGGACTCTGGTTCTAACGCATCATTTTATTTTCTTTTCTCTTAAACATCATTTGAATCTCGATTTTGCATACTAAATTATTCAGAAAACATCGCAAAACACACAGGCGAATTATTCAAATAATAGACGAAGCGAGGAAAATTCACTGGCGGATAACTAAAAAGCTTAAAATGCTCATTTTTCTTGACTTCAATTAATATTAATGACAATAATGTCATTAAAGAAATTCACAAAAAAGACTAAAACTGCATTAAAGCAATTTCAAGTGTGCACACACAAGATTTCAATTCATTCATTTATAATTTCAAATTTACTTTTTTCACAGCATGCTTCCGGCGTGTGTTAGCTGGAAAGAGAATTGCTCCGCACTGGGTTCGTCGCACGTTAATATGCGAGCGTCTCGAAGATTGTCAACAACAGTGCTCAGAAGAGAGAAGGTTTTCGTGTGAAGGTTTCAATTATCGCTTAGATCCCAGCGGTCGTGGTCAAGGTGAATGTGAATTAGTCGATGTGCCACTCTCGCAAATGGATCTCTATTCGAGTCCGCACAATCGTGACATGAATCTCATTCCTCATCCTGATTATGACTACTATGAACGCGATAGAACGACTTCAAATTGTCGTCCAAATTGCATCGATTGCATTTCAAATTATCTGCCATCACCCAACAATCGACCGCCATCTTCTGGCTACAAGCCATCTTATGAAGGAGATCGTTATCGACCAGACAACACTGCCATTGACAAATATCGACCACAAAATCATTTCTACGAATCGCGACCTATACCTGTGCCTGCACCAGATTCTTGGGATCGTTATGGACATTCAAATTTTTATGGTGGTAGCAGTGAGCATGCTTACAGACCTCAACAATTTCCTGATTCAAGACCGCCGCCTCAACATTATGGTGGTTCAATAGATCGCTATGGAACTGAAGAAAGTGATAGACCAGAAAGACCAGACAGACCTGACAGGCCAGACAGACCAGATAGACCTGACAGGCCTGATTATCATCCTGACAGGCCCGATTATCGTCCTGATTTTAGACCAGATTATAGACCACCATATCGACCAAATGGCTTTATTGATACAAGTGACTACAATTATCAGCCACCACCAGTTGTACCAGTTCAGCAGCCAACAAAACCTTATGATAGACCACCACAACAACCACCACCGAGACCACCAATTTCAACTGACAGCAACTACAATCGTCCTTTGTCTCCGCCACAACAAATTCCTCAAAAACCAAGCGATTATGATCGTCCTGATCCACCTTACAATCCATCAAAGCCAGATTCAACTCCACAACAAAGTGGAAGTTATGGAGGAGGAAGCAGCAGTAGTAGTGGCAGTAGTAGCAGCAGCAGTCATCATCAGTCACCCCCTCCGAGACCTGGCCTAGGTTTTCATGAAAGGGAACCACCAAATTATCATCCAACAAATTTCCATCAAAAGCCTTCAGCTGGTTTTGTTCCTTATTTAATTGGCCAACATGAAAATGCTTGGGGGATGTACGGTGGAACATATGGCTCATCATCATCACACTCTTATCGACCTCAAGTTGACTACTGGGGATTGAAAAATGAAATTAAAAGAATCGATGGACCTCCTCATTTTAATTATTATGAACTTGGGCCACCTGAAGAGAATAGTGTCTATAATCGATATGGATCACCGATGCCACCATCACACTACAGTGGGCATGATCATATGAATTTCGGATCAATGTGGACGAGAAGACCTGGAATGGAAGGTTTGTTAAAATTTATAAACAAAAGAATAATTTTATTCAACTTTATTCTTTTTATTTACATCATTTCTCACCAATATCTTCCTTTTATCTTGATTTTATTTTAAAATTTTAATGTTTTATAGAATGTTCAGTAAAAACAAGCGAAGGCTTCAGATTGGACAAAGGAGTTGTACGGAATGCAATGACAACAGCAAGTTTACGAGAGTGTGAGAAATTGTGTTACTCAGAAGATAAATTCAGATGCACTGTCTACAGTTACCGCTATTCAGAGCCAATGCGAGACAATTGTTTACTTTGTGATCGTTCATTTAGTTTGTTAGACTCTTATGCAGACATTGTGCCGGACAGAAATTATGATATTTATGCAATGAGCGATGATTTGACAATTTGTAAAAAAGAACCATCACCAAGTGCATCAAATTATGGTGGATCAAATGATCGTAAGTAAAAATTTTCAAAATAGTTACCTGAAATAATAAAATTAAATATTTTTAGAATGTTTCATTCGCACAATTGACCATAAAAGATTTTTCAAAGCCATCGTTCGTGATTCACTGACAGTTCGATCAATAAAAGACTGCGAAATTGAATGCATAAAAGCACAAAAGTTTACTTGTCGCTCATTTACATTCCGCTATGGCTCGAAGACAAGTGGAACAATTATCGATAATTGTCAGTTAAGTGATTGGCCTGTGCGTGACATGGATCACGATAGACATCTCATACCAGACGATGGTTTTGATGTATTTGAACGAGCAAGTTACGGACGCGGCTGTGAAATTGTTCCACATGAGCACAATCATCAGAATCCCAAGTGTAAGTGACACTTGACATAATTAGTTTAGTTTAATTTAATTTTCACCTTAAAACTCGTTTTTAGTGTGCTATTTAGGCTACGGATCAGCAGCAAAACTTCTATCGTCAGTAATTAAAAAAATAATTTCAGTTTCATCAGAATTGGAATGCAAAAATGAGTGTATCAGATATCGTGAGACATCGCCCTTCAAATGTTTATCATTCAGTTATGGGTAATTATTGTAAATGGCAATATATTGCATAATAATCGCACTAATTTCATTCACAAACAGCTCACAAGCGAGCACATTCAATTGTGAGATGTCGGATTTAGATCAGAGCGAGTTGAAAATGGACGTGCATTACACACACACGCCTAATCGAGACTTTTGGCTGTTCGCATGGAATCCATGGGATTATACTTGCCGCGATAAGATCACTTCAATCAGCGGAAATCGCGTCAACAGTGATCGTCGTTTGGATATCTTTCGTGAACCCGGTAAACTATTTAATAGAACATCCGTGATATCATCACAAGTGGCATCATCACCAATCTCACAAAATGTTTTCAATAACTCACAAGTACAATTAACCGAATCATCGTCATCCCATGCACCATAATTTTTTGGAATTTTTTATTATTTCTGGCAGAAAAACGTGCACAAAATTATTATTTTATATAGAATTAGATTTTAATCATCATAGAATTAAAATTCATTCACCGAAAAATGTATTTACTAAAATGATTGAATTAATTCAATTAAATAATTAATGCAGTCATTTTAGTTCTCAAACATTCTCATAAATCACAATTAATTAAAAACATAAAAAGAAGAAACAAAATTTTTCTAAAAAACTTACAAAATTCTCATTATGTGTAAAAATTAGCATTTTCACTATCTCATTATTCATCTATTTAATTAAATTATTCGCTTTTAATTCTATCTAATCTCGATTGCTTTACATATATATCAAAAACTTTATCTCTCCTTCTACTGCTCTGTCTACAAATTGTCTCACAAAAAATACATAAAACATGTACAACCACCTTTGATAAAACATAATTACAAATGAAAAGGTGGCATAACTACATGGAGACATTATACGGTATCTGGAAAACCCTGTCGTACGGGAACCAAGTGTGAGAAAAATCACATTGCTGGTTTTTACTCATGTGAGATTGAAGGGGGCGAGATTGGAAGCTGGGATTTTTGCTGTCGCGACGATCATCCTTGTGGTTATAGCAGAGAATTTGAATATCCTTGGTATGAAAAAAAACTCTATAGAACGAGAGAATTATGAAGAACTAAGAATAAAATTTATTTTAAGACAAAATTATTATGGTTGATCATTTGAAATGTAGAAAAAAATTTAAATAATAATGATGTTTTGCAATTAATTGTTCTCAAAAGTGGAATTTCATGATTATTTAAAATATCAAAAATTAAACAAATAATTTTGTCTCTATTAAAACCCTAAAATAACTAAATTTATCATTTAAATAATTAAAAATTTTATGATTTAGGTGCTACGTTGGACTAGAGAAAGAACAATGGCGATCATGTTCAGTAAGTTACATTCCCGTTCAAACACAACAATACCAAGGATCATTTAGTACCAATAGTTTCGTAATAACTAAATTTCCCAACAAAAAACACGACGTATATCAAAATCCTCCAAGACCTGGGGGCTTCTCAAGAGATTTAACTGCATTTGATTCACAGCTTCATCCGCTTCAATATTTGTACTACGAGGGACCGCCGAATTCGACAGAGATAAGTAGTAATGTCATAGATTGCAATCGCGATAGATGTTAATAATGACAATGAGCCTGCCTTAAGTAATTACGATTAATATTATCAATTAAGAACTCTATCTTCTTCTCTATCTAACAAATTTTTCTCTCTAATTTAAAATTTATTCATATCCTACGCGAATCTCATAATGAAGAATTTCTACTGATTGAAAATAACATGCAAACATGCTTTAGATTATTATTTAAGTGTATAAAACCATATTATCATGTCTTTTCTCTATTTTTTAATGAGTAATAAATATTTTCATATTTGTGCGTTAAACAATCAATTTATTTTTGCATTTATTTATTTACAATCGAATGTCATAAGTGCCATTTGAGTCATTTTTGTGCTGTTTCAAGTATTCTTCAAATCTCTCATTACTTTTCCACGTTTTTATAGTAAAATTTTGTGGAAATGGCTCGGAAATTTCAGTTGATGTTTTAATGAGTTTGTGTGAAAGGACTTTTTTGCCACTAAAATGATCTTCAATCTCTTGTAATGTTCTATTTTCAGTTTCTGTTAAAAAATAAAAATTTAATTCAACAAATTTAAAAGTTTAAATTATTATTACCAGGTAAAATGAAAAACAATGCAAGACATCCAACAAAACTGATGCATGAATAAAGAATAAAAGTTCCAGGCAGAGTGAATGCAGTAATCATTGATAAGAACATTTTGTTTGCGAGAAAACCAAAAACATAACCTGTTCCTCCTGATAAACCTGATGCAATTCCTCTCACTTCCGTTGGATAAACTAAATAAAATTGAAAATTACAGCAATTTTTCATATTTTTATAAATTAACATTTTTAATACCTTCACCAATTAACATCCAAGGTAACAGTCTTATTCCACTATGTGAAAGCAGTGCACTTGTCAGCAGTAAACTCAAAGGTATCCAAGAAAATTCACTTTTCTCACTGATATTCAAATCAACAAAATTGCTTGAAGATACATCAACGCTTCTTTTTGTCGTATTAATTGCCTTTTCCGCAATTTCAATCAGTAAATTACTTGCATTTGTCGTTGTTTCAATTGTCAAATTAAACTTATCATTGCTATCAATTGAATTTTTCGTTTGACTTACTATTATTGCATAAATTGCAGTAACTAAAAAGCAAATTCCACAACCAATTGTTGAGAAAAACGATAGTTTGCGTTTTCCAACAAATTTTACAAAAACTACACAAATTATTGTTCCAATGAGCTCGAGAATTCCGAGAATAGTTGTAGCCATAAATTTATCAATAGGTGCATTGAGACTTGAGAAAATGATGATTGAATAGGTCTGGAGAGTTGTCATACCATTAAAATGTCCAATGAAAAAACTCAATGAACAAATTATGTAAGGAAACACAAAAGTTCTTTTTTTAAATGCTTGTGTAAGAGTCATTTTCTTTCCATTACTTGCTTTTTGAACTAAATTGCTATAAAGCTCATCAAATTCTTTCTTAACACTTTCAAAAGATTTTTGCCAACCTCTCAACCACATTAGTGACTCTTTAGCTTCTTCTTTGCGTTTTTTGATTATCAACCAATGAGGAGATTCAGGCACAAAACAGAGAAGAATTACTGCAAGAATTGGTACACAAGATGAAACCAAAGTGATTGTTCTCCATGACAAAAATGTTGCCATCAAGAATTGTGAGAAAATTCCCAAAATTACACAAGTGCTTCCCGTTGCTGCCAACATTCCTCGAATTTTCGGAATTGAAATTTCAGCAACATATGTAAGTACAGGAGCTTCGAGCATTCCACCTAGTTTAAATTTTATTTAAACTAAAAATTTAAAATTCAAAAAAAATATATTTTTCACTTACCACTAAATCCACCCAAGAAAAGTGCAATATAAAGATGATAAACTTGTTTCGAATAAAAGAAAATCATCCATGATAAAAATATTGGAATATTCACCAACTGCATTGAACGACGACGACCAAGAAATGAAGCAAAACTTCCCGAAAAAACACAACCAAGTGGCACACAAATTAAATTTAAAGAACTAATCCATGAAATTTGATCCTTATTTAACAACAAATCATAATCTGTTTCATTACTAGATAATTTTTGAAGTGATGCAATTAAAATTGTAGGAAATCCCAGTGACATTCCAAAACCTATGATAGCAACAAAAAATGTAGAAAATTTGATTAACGTGAAAGTGAAACTCACCAATTAGCAATATATTTTTAACAAATACTGCCAATATTTGTGGAAGCACTTCGCGAATACTTGAGTTCATCATTTTATCACAGCCGTCAATTTTCAACTCGTTACTGTCAAACACTCAACAACGAATGAGACACAAATCAGAAAAAAAGTTCCTTTAAAACACTTTTAATGATTTTCCGTGCATGCTTTTTTCCTCTCTATATATTTTCAATTATTAGCCAGTTTTTGTGCATTCAAAAAAGATATTTTAGAATTGAATTAGCATGACATTGAAATTTATACGTAACGTAACGTTCATAAACATATCGAGCGAGTCACTAGTAAACTGATTGATACTTAATGTCAATACGCAAAAAACCGTTAGCTGTAACATCAGTGACCATCAAAATATGTTTATTTCACTTTTCTAACTTTTTTTATGTCCAGTGAATTACCATTTTTTTTAAAGAACCAAAAATAATAATAAATTTTATTTACCATGAATTTATTAAAATGTCAAATATGTCAATTTTTATAGTTTTCAAATAAATCCATCAACTAACTTTCAAATATCACACATAAAAAAATAATTCAATTAATTTTTCTGATGATATGTTCATTACACACAGAACAGCGATGTACTTCTCCCAGCTTTTTCAACAACACTAAAAGTTTATACATTAAATTTGCACTCTTGTAATTTACATGTGAGTAGTTTTTCACTTTTCTTCTTCTCTATTTACATGCATGACAATAAGTCGTTGAGATAGATAAGATAAATTCTATTTACTTACTGATTTAAGTTTATAATAATAATGATACAATGAATAATTGTGTTATTGACCAAGTGTTCTTAAATAAGTTCAAGAATGTACATAGTATCTCTTTGACTAATTTGAATTTCCGAGGGGAATGATTTCATTAAAAAAGCTCTAAAAAAAGGGAAAATAGAACTTAAAATTTATCATAAGAACTTTTCTTGATGCATGAATATGTAATTTGTTGATAGCTTTGTAGTTTTAATTAGGAATGTAATTAAAATATAGCGAAAGTATTAATTATTATTATGATATTATCTTTATTTTTAAACTTTATTCTACCAATTAGTTTGATTCCTCAATTAATGAATTTAGAATTCATATTATGACTTCATCCGTTATTTCAAAATAAAATCGCCAACACTGAAAGAAATATTTTCTCTCTGAATTATATACAGCTTACTGTTCATAGTTTTCGTTGGAATTACCAATCTACAAGTAAACATTTTTTCAAAGAAAAGAAAATGAAGATTAGTTCTACCTTTTTTTAATTAATTTTTTTTATTTGAATCTTTCTAAGATCACCATTAAATATAATTTTAACAAACATTTTTAGCGATAAAGGTGATCAGCATGAATATTTGATGCAATTTCTGACTCCCATTTGTCGCCATTGCTAAGAAGTTTTTCTTTATTATACAACAATTCTTCGTGGGTCTCAGTTGAAAACTCAAAATTAGGTCCTTCAACAATAGCATCAACTGGACATGCTTCCTACAATTTTACACACATATTTAGAAATTTATAAAATTAAAATTTTTTATAAAGCATACCTGACAAAAACCGCAATATATACATTTAGTCATATCAATGTCGTATCTAGTTGTTCGTCTGCTGCCATCAGCACGTTCTTCAGCTTCGATTGTAATTGCTTGAGCAGGACAAATTGCCTCACACAATTTACAGGCAATACATCTCTCCTCACCACTTGGATAGCGACGCAATGCATGCTCACCTCTGAATCTCGGACTGAGTGGACCTTTCTCGAATGGATAATTGATAGTTGCTGGCTCTTTAAGAAGTGCTCCTAATGTCACACCAAGTCCACGGAATAGTTCAGAAAGAAACATTGTTGTTGCTGCACGATCAGTAACATCTTTGAATTCCATTGATTTCTCATCAGCATTTACATAAATGTATCCACCATGAGAGGTTGACACTGCAGCATT
>JACWBX010003328.1:0-69513 GCA_014622435.1 Polypedilum pembai
ATACTCATCATGGCCAGCAGCTCACCTTGCCTATGCTCCAGCCGCTACTTATGCCGCTCATGTTGCCCACGCTCCAGCTGCTGTCGCTGTTGCCCACGCTCCAATTGCCAAGGTCATCGCTCCAGCTCATGGTGCTACATACACAGCCGCCAACAGAGGATCAGTCCACACTGCTCCACTCCCAGGACACATTGCCTCACAAACCAGTCTCAACTTGGCTCCAGCACCAGGCACATGGTAAATTATCATCAACCAAGCCTAGTCAAATATGCCACAACCACTGCCAGCAACTACTTTACTACTTTACTTTCACACTTTTTCCTCCATCATCATCATCATCTTATGCTACTAATAATTTAGTGCCAAAATGAATGAAGACTAGAATATAAATATACAAATGTGAATGGCTAATGAAGATCTGCCGAATTATCAAACGATTGATTATTTAAAAACAAAAATCAACTACAAAATCATAGTTCAATGAAAAAATGTAAAAAAATAAAAATAGTTCAATTATGAAATGTTCAAAAAAATTCAAATTTTTTTTTTATTATCAAAAATACATTTTCAGAGTAAAAAAAGATAGGAAGAAATTATATTGCAGTAGAAAATGAAATATTGTTTTTGTTTTTGAATTTTAGAACCTAATTCAATCAGTTTTAAGTGATATAATTCAAGTTAAGAAAACTCTCTTTCTCTTTGAAAAATTCTAAATTGATCATATGATATAGCATTAGTTTCATTAATTTCCAATAATCGAGTTTAATTGACTTTACTTAACTTCAAATAATTTTATATTGACTAGATACAAAATTTGTTACAATTTATGATGAAGTTAAATATTTAAAAAGATACAAGCTTTCATCAACAAATCAACCAAACGTCATTTACATGGTTAATTAAACACTAGAATGAAATTTAGCGCTGTTAACACAAGTAACATTAGCAATTAAAATCTCTTCACAAGTATCATAAATTGCAGATAATTACGCTTATTGTCCATAAAGAGAAGGAATTGAATAAATATATTTCCGATAACATTTGATATCTGATATTTTAGATTCTAAAAATATTCATTTTTATTTAATTGTTGCAACAGTCTGTTCATTTTCTCTAATCTTATTATATTTCGATAATGACAAATTTTCAATGATCATTATTTTTTATCCAAAAATTAAATTTTTTCTAAAACAATTGAAAATTTAATAATAGAAGGATGAAAAGTCTTCTCATATCGATAATTTGACTAATGATAATTTTTCGTTTTATTACTGACAAATATCTTAAGTAGTTGCAAACTACTGATTTAATAATTGCTTTTAGAGCAGGAACTGCTTATTTGGAAATACAATTGCTTCCTTAAAAACTTATTAAAATTTTCTAATTGAAAGTTTTATTTAACTTTTCCCTGAAATTGTGTCCTTTCGATAATGAAAAATAAATTTGAATTTTTTTGAATATTTCATAATTGAACTATTTTTATTTTTTTACATTTTTTCATTGAACTATGATTTTGTAGTTGATTTTTGTTTTTAAATAATCAATCGTTTGATAATTCGGCAGATCTTCATTAGCCATTCACATTTGTATATTTATATTCTAGTCTTCATTCATTCTGGCACTAAATTATTAGTAGCATAAGATGATGATGATGATGGAGGAAAAAGTGTGAAAGTAAAGTAGTAAAGTAGTTGCTGGCAGTGGTTGTGGCATGATTGACTAGGCTTGGTTGATGATAATTTACCATGTGCCTGGTGCTGGAGCCAAGTTGAGACTGGTTTGTGAGGCAATGTGTCCTGGGAGTGGAGCAGTGTGGACTGATCCTCTGTTGGCGGCTGTGTATGTAGCACCATGAGCTGGAGCGATGACCTTGGCAATTGGAGCGTGGGCAACAGCGACAGCAGCTGGAGCGTGGGCAACATGAGCGGCATAAGTAGCGGCTGGAGCATAGGCAAGGTGAGCTGCTGGCCATGATGAATATTGTGTGATTGGTGCGGCATGAGCCCATGCAGCATGAGCTGGAGCCCATGAGGCAGCTGGCCATGATGTAGCATATGGCCAAGCACCGTATGGAAGGACTGCTGAGCTTTGAGCACAGACGAAGATGGCGGCTAAGACAACTGTGAACTGTTAATAGAAAAAAAATGTTTAATGATAATCCATTTGAGAAAAGTTTTTTGAAAATTTTCACTCACTTTCATTTTGATTGGTTTTTTAGGTTTTTCTTAAGCTTTTGCTTGTTGTAAGAGAATTGAACTGATGTCAAACTCATGCAACATGGTCCATTTTATACTCAATTCATGCTCTAAACTCCTGCTCTCATTTTTACAACAAACAACACACGTTATTTAGTAAAGTGGGGGTGCAGCACCAAAGCATTAAACTTTTTTTTTTCTCTCTCTCGCTCTTGTTTCTGACCATTATTGTTTCATGTGTTAAAGAGCGAAAAACCTGCACACAAATTTTTTCGCTGTTCTACTGCTTATTTTTATTTTCTTCCCGGAATATACAATTTTATTTGCATGAAATTAAATTATCAATCATTAACTTATTATTGACTAACAGAATAAGTAACACCTGCATTGAAAAATATAGTTTAAAGCATGAAAACCTAATTTTTGATTGTTTCATTTATACACTGATTTTATTTTGGATGATAATTTATTCAAGAGTTTATTTTAATGAAAATATATATAATAAAACTATTGTTAGATCAGAATTACTTTTTAAAATTTTTTTAAGGGGTTTAATCTTTTCATATCTAGAAGAATCATTGTAAAGTTTGTAAAAATCTGAAAATTATATTGAAAGTATCAAAGATGTTAACTTACTGGTCTGTCTAAAAGCTACGTTACCAGCTCTCAAAATATTTTTGATATTTCGAAAAATATTTTAAAATGTTCGCGCCCCTTAACATTAAATTAAAATTTTTGAATGAACTGCAAAACAGCCTTAAACTGCTCAATTTTTACCTTGTTTAATATCCGAAAATTCTTTTAATATTATTTCTATTTCAATCGATTAATTACAGCCAAATATGAAAGTTGTTTTTGCAGAATTGTAAATGTAGAAACTACTTTGAAGTTTTTGGCTAACTTCTGCTGTAGAATCTACTGTAACCACTGGCTACTTTTAGCCTAAATCTACTTGGCTATTTTCTTCTTTTCATTATGAAAATTGTAAAAGTAAATCTGCTTTGTAGCTTTTGTTTACTTTCTGCAATATATTTTGGCTACAGTAGCTAAATGAATACTATAGCCATTGGTTCTTTTTTGAAAAGTACTACTTAAAATCTACTTTCTTGGCAACTAGCTACTTTTTTCCCATATAAAAATGAGTAACTTTTCAAAAGTAGTTCAAAAAAGTAGACTTTGGCTACAGTAGTCAATTGGCTATTGTAGATTTTAGCTACTAGCAAACAAAACAATAGTTTAACAACTCTGCGTTTATAAATGCAATAGAATGAATAAGATTATTTAAATAATTTTTATTGTCGGAAATGCATGCATTTTCATGACTTTAATAAATCTTTAACAATAATTTAGTAATTAAATATTTAAATTAAGCATAAAAATGTCTCAGCACAGTAAAAAAATTTTATTGTCCTACATTGTATTTTTAGAGTTAAGTGTTTTAAATTCGATTCGAAAAAATATTTTAATCATAGAAATCATTGTTATTTGTGTTTATAGAAAGTTTAGAATTTTTAAAGTTTCTCAAATCTCTAACGGAAAAAAATTATTTAAATTTACATTTGAAAACTATTGATGTGTAAAATTACCGCACCAAAAACTTGCCCCGCTAGATAAAGAAAAAACAAAAAAAAACTGACGTGTGAAAACACAAGAAAAAAGTTTAGACATTAAAACTTCGGCCAGAAACCAAAATTAAGCTAGTTAAATTAGATTTAATAGTAAAATCATAAATTAGAAGATGAATCACTTAAAGTTTCTCTTCTATCTCTTCATAAATTTAGTTTTACTGTCATCAATTGCAAGTGCAAATCGAGATTTTTACAAAATTTTAGGTGTCTCAAAGAGCGCAAATAAAAATGAAATTAAAAAGGCCTACAGGACGTTAGCGAAATCTATGCATCCAGATAAGAACAAAGATGATCCACAAGCATCAGAAAAATTTGCAGATTTATCAGCTGCTTATGAGATTTTGAGTGATGATGATAAAAGGAAATTGTATGATAGATGTGGTGAAGGTAAGAATCAAAAAAGTTGAGGAAATCTTAATTTTGATATTGGCTGAGAAATTTCATGTCTGAGACTTCATTCTTTCTCTAAAATTTAATTTCAAAACTTTCTAGACTTTTCAAATGTTCAATTTGTCAGATTGTCAGATTAAGAAACATAAAAGTTTGCATTGATTGAGGCCACATAATCCAAAATACTTTGATTTCTTAATTACTTGAGTTATTTAATTGGAAGTAATTAAGAATAATTGAAAACATTTAACTAAATTATTTAAACATAAAGCTCAACTCAAATAATTTATTCAGTAAAATCTTAATTATTCACAATAAAATTTTTTCTTGTAACTTCAGAATGTGTCAAAAAAGAAGGAATGTTTGATAACAATGGAATGGATCCATTCCAATCATTTTTTGGTGATTTTGGATTTAATTTTGGTGGACAAGATCATCGACAAGAAGTTCATAAAGGCGCTAATATTGTAGTTGATTTGTATGCGAGTTTAGAAGAAATTTATACAGGAAATTTTGTAGAGGTAAGAAAAATTTTTTTTATCAAAAGAATTTAAATTATTTTTGAAATTTTCTTATTTTAGATAACTCGTAACAAACCAATTCTTAAACCAGCATCTGGAACACGTAAATGTAATTGTCGACAAGAAATGGTTACAAGAAATCTTGGTCCAGGACGATTTCAAATGATGCAACAGACAGTCTGTGATGAATGTCCAAATGTAAAACTTGTCAATGAAGAGCGACTGCTTGAAGTTGAAATCGAAGTTGGTGTTCGTGATGGACATGAGGAAAGATTTGTTGCTGAAGGTGAACCACATATGGATGGTGAACCTGGAGATTTAGTGTTGAGAATCAAACAAATGCCACATCCAGTATTTGAACGTAGAGGCGATGATTTATACACAAATGTAACTATTAGCCTGCAAGATGCTTTGACTGGTTTCACTATGGACATTACACATCTTGATGGTCATAAAGTGAATATTGTTAGAGAGAAGGTAACATGGCCTGGTGCACGTATTCGAAAGAAGGGCGAAGGTATGCCCAATTATGAGAACAACAATCTTTTTGGAACTCTCTTTATCACATTTGATGTAGAATTTCCTAAACAAGACTTTAGTGAAGAACAGAAAGAAAAATTGAGAGAAATTTTGGCACAAAATTCAAACAATAAAGTCTATAATGGACTTCGGATGTAAATTACTACTTGCCCTTTTCATCTCAACTAGAAACTTTTTTAATTTTTGTATTTAGACAATTTAAATTTGCAATAGAAAATTCATTTAAAAAAAAGGACAACAAAGATGAAAAAATTATGATACTTAGTTTATAAAATAAAATATAAATTATGGACAAGAAATACAAAAAGCTTTTTAATGTTAAATTTTTAAGTGGAAAGATTCAAAATTTCACCTGAAACAACTCGATTTTTTTGTATGTTAGAAGGTTTATTGTCAGATGAGCAGAAAAAAGATACTTTGGCCTGTTCGAATGAGAATCGAATTCACGTATCCTGATTTCCGGTCAGGTACTCTTCCACTAAGCTACCGGGGACATCTCAAAGCCTGGTAGAATGCCAAGTTAAACTTTTTATCTGCTCAAGATGTTGTTGCTAAACAAGAAATATTCGTATTTCCAACTGTTGTACTGCTAATGTAGTGATGTCCAAATTGTATATTGTAATTTTGATGTGCCTCGAGAAAGTTTTTAAAATTGTAGTTTTTAATTGAATTCAAAAACCAAACTGAAAAAATTAAAACTTTCTGTTTATTTTCGTTATTTTTCAATTAAAAGAATTTTATTTGATGCGGAAATGGCTTTTTTTTTAATGTGTCGCAATAAAAATTTGGCTTTAATGTGTGCTGTAATAATCTACTAATGAAAATTAAATAGCAATATTTATTAAGAGTCCAAAGTTGTTCTAATACGTACGAGATATTTTCCTTATTTACCTTTAATAAATGTTTATTTACGTAATTTAAGCAGGTAGAAACTATTGCTATCTTTTACGAATTGTTCTAATATTTTCAAAAAATAAATGTCCCTCTAACAACCTTGTTAATGGTGAATGGTTAAAAATTGTTTGTTAACTTTTCAATTTTCTTAACCGTTATTTTTCTATTTAAAAGGTCAAAGAAACCAAAAACAAAGATCAAGATCATCAGCTGATTTCAGCCGGCATTCGAGAAATAAAAAGAAAAGAAAACATTTTTTTTTTGTTTTAAAAAATGAGTGAGAAAGTAAAATTAACAAAATTTAGTACTTTGCGTGGATGAGGTTGCAAAGTACCCGAAGATGTTCTCAAAAAACTTATTAATAAAGTTTATGAGAAATCATCGGGAAAATCTGATTCTCAAGGTAAAAGAAAATTTTTTTTTTTAAATTTTCAATAATAAATTTTATCATTTTATTACAGCAATTGGAATTGGATTAGATTCAGCGATAATTCCATTAAACAACAAAAACAAAAATCTTTATTTAGTTCAAACAGTTGACTTTTTCTATCCACTTTGTGATGATGCTAAATTAATGGGTAAAAATTAAATTTTTCATCTTATCGTTATCAAAATTTGATTACAAATTTTTTAGGTAAAATTGCTTTTGCAAATGTCGTCAGTGACGTTTATTCTTGTGGTGTAGCTGATATTGATGAAGTTAAAATAATTCTTAGCATGCCAGATGAATTAAGTGAAGAACAACAGCAACAAGTTTCTAATGATATTGTTGTTGGCTTTCGTGAATCAGCAAAGCTTGCAAAATGCAGATTGACAATTGAAAGCATCAACATTAATCCTTGGTGTATGATTGGTGGAATTGCAACATCAGTGTGCACAAAAGATGAACTTGTCTTTCCAACTGGTGCCATGCCGGGAGATTTCATAATTTTAACGAAACCACTCGGTGTTCAACTAGCTACAAATGCAAAAATTTGGCTTGATGAAAATTCTGAAAATTGGAAGAAATTAAATAAACATTTGACAGAAGATGATGTGAATGAAAGTTATGAAAAAGCTTTAAATTCGATGACAACTTTAAATTTTCTTGCTGCTAAATTGATGCAAAAATATAAAGCTCATTGTGCGACAGATGTTACTGGATTCGGTATTATCGGTCATGCTGAAAATTTGATTGAATTTCAAGAGCAAGATGTGAATTTTGTCATTAATAAAATGCCTTTAATTAAGCATGTAAAGAAAATGTCGGAAATCCTCAATAGAACACAAAAAATGTTGAGTGGAAAAATGGTTGAAACTTCCGGTGGATTATTTTTATGTTTGCCAAGTGAAAATGCCCAAGCATTTTGCGATGAATTTTTCGCTACATCAGGTGATTTGTGCTGGATCATTGGACGAGTTGAAAAAGGTGAAAAGAAAGTTTTACTGGAAAATGTTGAATTTATTGAAGTTTAAAATTTTGATTTTTGTTGTTGTTTCTAAATAATTTTATGATATTGATGGTAGTTTTATTAAATTTTATGGTAAACCTATGAATGACATAAGCCAAAGGCTGATAAAAAAGCACGTTTACGTCAGGATGATTTTTTACTAATTTTAATAAACTTTACCTGAAAAATTATCAAAATAAAAAACATTTAATTTTCAAATTTCTTCAACTTTTATTTCTGTATTGTCAAAAATTATTTTAGCCATTTCTTTTTGTTCTTTTCTAACTTTAATTTTCTGTAAAACAAAACAACAATCTTGAATTGCTTGAAGTTTTTCAATTATTTCAAAATTATGAGTATCAAGTTCAATTTCTTCTAATTGATTCATAAATGGTAAAAATTCTCTTAAATTTTGAGCAAGTTCAACTTCATTACTTTCAATAGATAATTTTCTAATGTTTTGACAACATTTGTAAATAGAAATAAATTTATGAAGTAAATGATAGCCACTGCTGTGATCAATAATTTTTAACTCATCTAAATGTAAAAATATTTTGATATAACGATAGATGAGCAATGAAATTATTTCAAAAACATCAGTTGCATTCAGTATGATTTGTAATTTTTTTATACCTAGAAGAAACGTTTATTAGAAAACTTTTTTGGAAAAAAATTTCAGTGCAAATTTAGATAAATTCTGCATAAGTAGTTTTGCTTTTGAATTTTTTACTTATAATTGTGGAAAACAATTAAAGCAAAATTATTGAATACTCACTTGGAAATTGCCTCAACATTTCAATTCCAGCCATTACTGTGACTTCATTAAACCAAATTTCTTTAACTTTTTGTTTTTGTCCATTTACAATTATACTAGTATTATCATAGTATAAATTTTCAAGATTCATTTCATCAATTAAAAAGTTTAAAACTTCACCACCATCATGGTCATATGGCAATCTTTTAAGTTTCATATTTTTTAAATTTCCTTTTTGTGATATTAAAAATTGAAGCCTTGGTTGCATTGAATTCCATTCTGATCCAATTGAAAAAGCTTCTAAAGTGGAAATTTGAAAAGGAAAATTTTCTTGCTCAAAGTATGAAGCTGTTCCAACTCCATTCAATATTAAATGATTTAAGTTTAGTAAAGTTTGAAGAAATAAATTTAAAGCATTGTGATTAAAATTTCCTTCATTAACACTTAGATTAACTTGCTTTAAAGATTTATTAAATTTAAAAATATCAAAAATATTCTCAAAATGTCCATCTTCATTAACAGTTTTAGAAACAGAAATTGATGCTAATTTAGGAAAATATTCTGAAGAACAAGTTGAATTTGTCACAAATGTTATGTCAACAGCTTTGAAGTTAGTCAAATTTTTAAGATTTTTAATTAATTCTAAAATATTTCGAACTGCACGAGTTCTAACTTCAGAAACTTCAAAATATTCAATGGAATCTTTGTAAAAATCAAGAATATTCAAAATTCTTTTTAATTCTATATCAGTTGAGATGTAATTATAATTTTCAGAGTAAAAATGTGTGGAACGATTGATAATGTTTATATTTTGAACTTTGACATTTTTAATCGCAACTCTTGGTAAATTTGATAAATCATTGGAAGTGAAAAATTCTTGATTAATAATAAGATGAAATTTTTTCATCAATTTTGTCGAATTCGAGATAATTTCAGACCATCTAGAAATGAATCATTACATTTTGAAATAAAATTATTTTATTTGATATTTTACTTACAATTTGCAAACTTTCAATCCATTCCACATTGATTTATTGTCTAATTGATTAAAAATTTGTATTAAAATTTCTTCTGGAAGATTTTGCATTTTTATTAAAAAGAAATAAAATGTTTTTACGTAATTATAAAGTATACAAAGTAATATAAAATAAATTTTTAAACTTTTTATAATATTTTCACATTTCTAAATTATCTTTTAATTTTTATAACTTAAATAGTTTAATAAGATTGCCTAAATGATAAAATATTGACTAAATGTTGTTTATGTTTTGATAATATTTTCAAAAAATAAAAGTATTTTGACCGTTAAACGTTTTGAATTTAATGAACTTTATTTTCTTCTATTTATAAATGAAAATAAATTTGTCTGGAGCTAAAAATGTTTTAAAAAATTAGAGACTAAAAATAGTTGATTTTTGTTTTAAACTTCTAAAATTTTGATTTTCTTGTAGTGATCTAATCAAAATCATAATTTTTAAAATACTTCAATCATCACATCAGAACCATCAAAAACTGCTCTCGCAACTTCAAGTTGTTCATTTTTGACTTTAATTATTTTCAATGTCAAACAATTTTCACGAATTACCTGAAGTTTTTCATTTATCTCAGAATCATTGGTATTTAAATTTATTTCTTCCAATTGTGTCATAAATGGAAGAAATTCTCTAAAGTTTTCACAAAGTCTTCTTTCGTTACTTTCAATTAGTAATTTTTTAACATTTCGACAGTTTTTGTAAATTTCAATGAATTTCGGTAATTCATGGCAACCACCACTGTGATCGATAATTTTTAATTCTTGCAAATTCATAAAAGTCCGTGGAGAGTTTTGAATACTTTGTATAACATGCCCATTATATGTTCCAGTAGCGCACAGCCAAAATCGCAATTTTTTAATACCTAAAAAAATTTATTGAAATTTTTTAAAAATTTTTTTATTAAAATAAACCAAGGCGTAAGAACTTCTATTTAGCTTGTACTAAAATCTGCTACAACGTGATCTATCGAGCACGAAAGATCTTACCCTTTAAAGAAATAAACTTACTAGGAAATTGCCTTAACATTTCCATTCCAGCCATCACTGTGACTTCATTGAACCAAATTTCTTTAACTTCTTGTCTTTGTCCATTCAAAATTAGTGGAATATCGCCATAGTAAAATTTATTAAGACTCATTTCTTCAATGATAAATTTTAAAACTTCACCACCATCATGGTCATAAGGCAATTTTCCTAACTTCAAATCTTTTAAACTTCCAGTTTGTGATTTCAAAAAATTTAGCCTTGGTGAAGTCACGTTCCAATTGAAACCAAGCAAATAAACGTCAGCTTTGGTTAATTTAAATGGAAAATCGCGTTGATCGAAATATGAAGCTGTTCCAGTTCCATCCATTGAAAGATGTTTAAAATTTGGCAAAGTTTTTATAAAATTATTGAAAGCATCGTGATTGAATCCCATTGGTGTCCATGTTGAAACAATTAATTCAACTTTTTCAATTGATTTATTTGATTTGAAAATATCGAAATAGTTTTCAATGCTGCCATCACGTTTTGTCAATGAAATTGACTTTAATTTAGGAAAAGTGATGGCAGAACATGAAGAACTTGTTAAAATTGTAACATAAGATGCTTTGAATGATGTTAAATTTTTCAAGTTTTTTAACATGTCATAAAGATTAGAAATCGATCGAATTCGGGAATTTGAAATTTCAAAATTTTCAAATGAATCTTTGTAAAAGTTTAAAACTTTTAAAATTTTCTTCAATTCTGCATTTTCAGTGGAAATTTGATTTTCTTCACTTGAAGAAGAAAATAGAAAATGCCGATAAAGAGATGACATTTTATCAATCACAGTTTTTCCATCAGTAATATCTAAATCTTGAATTTTTACATTTTTTATTGACACTTTTGGTAAAAATGAAATATTTCTAGAGATTAAGAAATGTTTGTCAACTATAAGATGAAATTTTTTCATTAATTTTGATGAATTTGTAAAAATTTCAGTCCATCTGAAAGATGAAAAAATAGAATTCCTTAGCAAAAGTGTATGAGAAAATACACGACAAATGATAAAAGTTTCTATAACAGAAACTAAAATAAATTTATGGAGATTAATAAAAATCATAAGAAACTTTGGAGTTTTCTGAATTGATCAAGGTTTTCAAATTCACATTAAAAAAGTCATTGATAGTTTTTAAATTTTGGATTTAAAATGAAAGAAAATTTTTCAATTCGTGATTTAAAATTTCTAAAATATGCAAAAGTATTAACGAATCAATAAAGCAGTCATAAAACTTTTGTTTTCATTTCTAAATTTGAGAGAAAATACTAATCAATATGATTTTTCTAGATAGCCGGTAAATCGAAAACTCGACGGTACAAAATAAATGAAAAATTAAGAATTCATTATCGGTTACAGTTTTTGAGACTTTTTCAGTCAAAATGAATTTATAAGCTGTGAATTGTGCTAAATAATATTTAAAATAGAAATTACATGATTTATGACTCAATATAATGACTCATTTTTTTTTTCTTTCATTTATTTTACTTACATTTTACAAACTTTCATTGAATTCCACATTGAATTATAGTCTAAAAGAAAAAAGATTTCTTCTAAAACTTCAAATGGAAGATTTTCCATTTTATTTAAGATTCTTTTAGAAATTTTCTAAATTGACAATTTAATTTTTACACAATAAATAAACTTTTTAGATTGCACTTTATATTGATTCTCACTTAACTTAATGTTGTCTTGGGAAATTTATTATTTACCAAAACTAAAAATTCAAACTTTTTTGTCATATTATTTATTCAAATTATTTTTTATCAACAAAAGTATTTTAGTGACAATGAACTAAGAGTGAAATATTTCAAATATTTTAACCGTTATAAACTTAGAAATTCAATTTAATTTTTATATCTTTTTCAATTTCCATTCAACATAACACAATAAAATATCTACAATTTTATTACTGATTGATTTGATCATTGAAATTTTCAACAAATTGAGAAAATTTGTAAATAAAAACAAAAAAATTTGATCACTTTTACACAATTCATGAAACTTTTCATCATTGAAATAAATTTTAGCGAAATCTTCTTTAATTTTTAAGATTTTTAAAGTTTCATCATTTTTTAATGCATAATAATTTTCCAAAACATCAAAATTTTCAGATATTTTTGATTCGTTTCTTAATATTTCGATTTTATAAAGATTTTGATCAAAAAATAAACTTCTAAGGCTTTCAATATTGTTTTTGATTTTAAAAGAATTTTGTATCATATTCAATTCATAAGTAGAAAAAATTTGTTTTTGGAGTTTTTCTCTATCAACATTCACATTATATTGATAACCAAAAATTGAATTTAATCGTTTTATCATAAAAATTTGAGCTTCATAAGATGAAAATGGAATTAATTTATTCACTGCATATGAAAAACCTTTTGTGATTTGTATAAATTCTGGAGAATGAACTTGAAGATTTTGGTAGAAGACATATCTCAAAATACTGTGACAAATTCTGTAAGGAAGAAAAAGTATGGTTCGGTAACATGCGGAACTCTAAGAAAGAGTAATAAAATTATTCAGTTTTAATTTTTTCACTTACATTTCAACAACTTTTAGTTCTTGCAAGCACAAATTAAATTCGTCTTTAATTCCAAGTAAATTTCCAATTACAGCATAAAAATGCACATATGCTTCTTTATTTTCATCACAATCATTAGAAATTCCAAAAAAACTTGGTTTTATCAAAGCATAACCCATAGCAGCAAAATGTTGTAAAAACATGTCATATTGTGTTATAAATCCAATTTCATTTCTTTCTGCTGCTCTAGATGCATTCAAATGAATCTTTCGAATACGTTTTAATGACTCAAAAGATCTAATAAAGAAGGAATCATTTTTTAAAAAATTATTTGAAGTTTGTAATTTTGACAAGAGAAAATTAAGTGATTTTCGCTCTCAGATACAAAGCTTTGATTTTCTGATCGTCTAAAAAAATTACTTTTTTAAGAAACATTAAAGTAATTTTCAAAAAAATTAGCTAAAAATAAAGACTTTGAAGATCAGATCAACATTTGAATACAGAGTTTTAAAAGCAGAATCTACTTTGTACTACTTTCTACAGTAGATTTTGGCTTCTGGTTAAGGACCAGTAGATTAACAACTCTGTTTGAATAAAAACCAATTTTCTTTAGGATCAAAAATCTCTTAAGCTTTGAGTATTAAATACCTTGAGCCTGGTTTTAAATCTTCCTTGAACCATAAAAATACACTCAATCCTGTCGATAATCCACGAGTTTTTGCTAGTTCTATATCTTTTGATTTTCCTCGTATTAAAACTTTAGCAGTTTTCGGATCACAAATCACACTTATGCCGCCATAAAAAGATGCAATCAAAATACTTGAACGATTTTCAATGCAATATTTTTGACCTCTAAAAAAATGAAATAAATTAAATTTATTTAAAATTTTAGAAAGAAAGCAAAATGTTATTGTAAAAAAAGATGAAATTTTTAAGAAGATCATAATTTTAAGGAGCCCAAACTGACATTCTTAAAATTTATTGAATTCAAAGTTTTGTGTTTTCAAAAATATTTATTCTCAACTTTCTAAGTTTTTAACGTGGTAAAATTAATCAAAAACAAAATACAAATGAAAATACCCTCTTTCAGTATAATAATAAATGAAATTAAGAGTCTTTAATTGATTAAATTAATTTGAGTTTATTGCATTTTAATTTCAATTCACCTTGAATTTTCAATCCTAATTTAATTTTAAACTTAAATTATTTTTCACTGAAAATAATTTTTGTTCACCTTTTAAATATTTTCTCATTGTACCATTTAGGTAAATCAAAACTTTGATCATTTAAATATTCATCACATGGCTCAGAATTTCCCTTTAATATTAAATTTAGTAAATAATTTTTGGCTTCTGGAAAAACAAATTTTGAATTGTTTAACTTTTTTATTAATTTTAATTTTACTTATTTCTGCTTCACTTGAAATCATTTTTATTTATAAAAGAGTTTTTAAATGAACAAATTTTTGAGTTTAATTCTACTTTTCACTTTAAAAGAATTTGATTTACTAAATTTAGATTTTCTATTCATAAAGCAATTTTTAAATGAGTTGAATAATGTAAGAGAATAATTAGTAATTATATTCAATAAATAAATTAAATTAGTTTTTTGTTAAAAATTTCTCATTGCATTTTCAATAAATTCAAATGTTTTTTATTCTATTTCTCATGATAAATACAGATTTCATTATCATACATAGTGCATTGATTTAAATTCATAAAAATTTTGCACGAAAATGTAAATCAAAATGCAAAAAATTAAAATACTTTGAAATTTGATAATTATCAAGGGGGGAGAACTCTATCAGAAAATCTAACATAATAACAAAAAATAATATGAATATTCTTTGATCATTTTTATCATAATATTTAGAAATTAAATTTTGTAGCTTTTTGTATATTTTCTGAAAAATTTAATTGAGATATTACTACAATAAAGATTGAGAACTTTTTTAAATTTCTAATTTGGTTTGGTTTTTACAGAGAAATTAATAATTCAATTTTAATTTTTCCTTAAACTTCAATAAAATATGTTTTATTCAAATTTAATTAAACTCAATAAAAGATATAAAATGAAATTCTTGATCAAGCTATTCAAAACAGTCCTTGGATTACATAATTATTAAAATGAAAAGATTTAAATTTTATTCATAAAAACTTTTTATTAACTGATTGAAAAAATTAATTCTTTTATTTCAAAAATTTATTATGCTCTTTCATTTGTCATTTTCGTTAATTTTCAATTCAAAATATTCTAAGCTTTTAGTGGGGCTGCAAACTTTCAAATCTTTCTCTCATTTGTTGTTGTTTTCATAAACTTTACAAACTTTTCCACTGTCTTCATAAAAAGAACTACAAATTAATCATTAATTATCTTATCGCAAAGCACACACAATTTTTTTTCATTATTTAATACAAAGTAACGTAAATAAAGAAAGAGCAATGGCTGAAAAACATTCAGTAGCTGGTTATGAAAAATTTATTGAGTTTATTAAGAATTTCAAAAGTGATAAAAATATAAACATCTTGTTTACTGGTCAGAAAAATGACGAAGGAAGTAAGAAAATTTATGATTCATTTTTTTTTTACTTTTCTTTTATAAAAAATTTTACAAATATTTTAGAATCTTGGTGTCCTGATTGCAATGAAGCTGAAAGTTTTGTAAAAGATGCAATTGAAAAATTTGGCGACAATACGGTTTTTATTTCTGTTGATGTTGGCGACCGGGAAACATGGAAAGATTTGAAGAATCCATTTAGAACGGATAAAGACACTCACCTTATGGTCATACCAACAATTATTCGTTGGAAAAATCCACAAAGACTTGAAGGAGATCAACTTACCAAGCCAGAACTTCTTCAAATGTTTTTCACTGAAGAAGTTTAAAAAATAAATGAAAATAAAATTTCAATTGAACTAAAAGTTTTATTTTTAATCAGGTAAAGTCAAAATTTCATGTCCATTTTCAGTGATCAAAATTGTATGTTCATGTTGACTTGTTCGACTACCATCTATCGTACTTGCCGTCCACATATCTTCCCAGAGTTCTAACTCATCCGATCCTTCACTAAAAATGGGCTCAATTGTGAATGTCATGTTTGGTTTCATCAACTCCATGTTTATGTTATTTTCGAAATGATAAATTTCAGGTGGGCCATGAAAATATTCGCCAATTCCATGACCTATGAATGCTCGAACATTTCTAAAATCAACTTCTTTTGCATATTTTGAAATTTCAGCACCAATTTCATTGAAACAAGCTTCAGGTTTGCAAACTTTTATCGCTCTCATCAGAGCTTCTTTGTTATGTTTAATTAAATTTTTACCAATTTCATCAACATTGCCAACTTCAAAAGTTCTCGAGCAATCACCATGATATCCTTCGAAAAAGACTGTTATGTCAATATTTATTATGTCACCATCCATAAGTTTTCTATCATCGGGAATTCCATGACAGGCAATATTATTTACTGATGTGCATACTGATTTTGGAAAGCCAAGATATCGCAGTGGTGATGGATAAGCATTTGATTTAATAATTTCATTAAATAAAAATTTATCAATTTCTTCGGTTGTTATTCCAGTCTAAAATCACAAATGAATTAGAGAAAATTAAAAAAAAAAATCAAATTTTCTTACCTGAACAGCTTTTTCACATTTTTTAAGAATATTTGCTGCCAATTTACAACTTTTTCTCATTCCAGCAATTTGTTTTTCATTTTTTATTTCAATTTTTCCATCCGTTCTTGATGGTTTGTTTAGAATGTGATAATAATGAGGTTTTTTTATATGATCTGGCACAGAATAAAGACCTTTTGTCACTTTACCAACATCTCGAATCACATTCGGAGAATCAGCAAATTTATTCTTTTGATAAAAGAAATTTCTGATAAAAATCCGATTTCTGAACATTTTTTTACGAAATATGTATTTACTTTTGTTGTTGTTTAATGTGAGAGAAAAAACAGCTGACAAAGAGATTTGAGACAGAGAAGAAAATGAGAGAAAAAGTTTACTTCAATTTAAATACAAATGATGATTGTTTGAAAATTTTATTTTTCAGAAACTTTTAATTTTTTTAATTTTTTGTCAGTAAAATTACTACTACTGGAGCCCTACGCTTCACAGTGAAGTAACAGAAAAACGTCAACCGGCATTATTGTTTATGTTGACATTTTCCTAAAGGGATTAAACATTTTCAAACAAATTTCACTGTTGACATGCATTGTTCAAAACTGCAAAGTTTCATTATCAAATCTAGAGTTTTGAATCTAGTGGTCCGTAGCCAGTAATCAAAAGGATTTTTAAAAAGTAGCTAAAATGTACAAAGTAAATTTTACTTTTACAACTCTGATCAAATCAATATACAAGAAAAGAAATAACTTAAAATTTTTTATCAATTTTTATTTGTGAATTTTTAAATTTAATTATTATCAGTTTATGTGTTAATAATTTTGAGATAAATTTTTTTTTTCAGTCATTTTATATGAATTTTCCAAGTTCCATTTTCTTTCTAATTTGTTTTTCAATTCTGTGAAAAACGCTGTCAAAAAGTCCAGCAACAGTAAAAATTCCACCGATAATTCCACAAACATTCACTAAAAAGTGACTGAAACTGTTCGTTTTTTCAGTATATTTGACCATGAGTGGAGATAATTCATAGCTAAAGAAAATTCCAGGCATTGATGACTCTCCGCCACTTGTTTGTGCTGTTTTTTGATGAGTTGTAACTGAAAATTGATTTGTATGCAAAATTGCGCCATTATTGCTAGGAACATACATAGTTGGAACAATTTTGATGTAATAATTGTACATAATTGCTGTGTCTTTTGCTGTCACTTCAAGATTATCAAGTGGATTCGTGTGACCAAAACCAAATTCTTCACCAAATGTTAATTTTCTAATTACATGACTTGTGTTGAATTTTGTCGATGAAAAAGGCTGAACATCATGTACATGAATATGATTGATTGAAAAAGATCTACCAGGAGCTATGTGGAAACTTCCACCCATACGATTTACTTCAAGATAGCCGAAAATTGAACAGCCTTCGTCAAATGCTTTCTTTGCAAATTCACCTTGAATAGAATATAAATTTGAATTTTCTTTTATTTGAATTCTATTTCGATTGTCAATTTTTTAATATCAAAATATTAACTTCACAGAAATCTGGGAAATTTCAAGTTTTCTAATCAAAATTTCTTAAAAATTTGTCTTAAAATTCTTTCAGCAAATTATCAGTAAAACTTAGAAAACTTTCTTGAGTAATTAAAACAGATTTTAATTCAATTTTCTATTACTCATAATTTACCTTCAACTCTTCTCTCCTTTATACATTGCTCAAAAGATTCAGTATTTGGATTCCATTTTCTCTCTCGATAAGCATCAATAACATCTTGACAAGTATTACAGCAATGTGTTTCATTATGTTGAGCTCCATAACAACTTCCACATTTCACAACATCAACTTCTTTCTTTGCTTCTTCACTAGTCACATTTTTATTTGTTGTTGATGATTGAATTTCTTCTTTCTTTGCTTCCTCAATTGGATGACCATCAAGACTCATTCTTCTTTTAAAAATATTGTGTTCAATATGTAAATGTTGTTCACCAGTCGAGTCCATAGCATCAAGTGACAAATAATCACAAGAAATTCTTGGAACATAAATGTCTAAATTTATTTTCAACTTGTGACCACGTGTTGTGTCTACAAAAAGTTCTTCAGTGAGATTCGGTGTAAGGTAGGCATTGAATTCAGATAAAACGAGAATTGTCATAAAAATTCCACTAACAATTGTTACTGAAAAAAAAATTTTCGGTAAATTATTTTGAGACACGTAAGAAAATAATATGAAAACTTACAAAGTGCGCCAGAAAATGTTTTATTTACTTCAATATCAATAATTTTAGGAAATGCATCGACTTTTTTTAATATTTGACTTAAACCCATTTTGATTTTAGCTAATAAATGTAATTTTTTAAAAAATTTATGGTCTATGATAAAAATATAAACAACTAGGGCGCAGTTTTGTGTAAATAATTGATGAATGTTGAGGAGAAGAATGAATTTAAATTTGATAACTAACAAATCTGAAATTGAAATTTTTCAATGGTTCATTTATTTCACATTGTTATTTTAATGCTGTGATTAAATTAAATTTTTCTGTTTAAACTTTTTTGTTAACAAAAACGTTCATAAAAATCTCATAATTTCGTAACGTAAGAATTTTTATTTAAAAAATCAAAATTTTTTACAAGGACAAAACAAGGGGAAATGAACTTTGATGAAATGTTTTACAGTTTTGGAAATATTTCGCTATTTGGTTCAATGTTTGTAAACATAAAGTTTTTCAAAAAAAGTTTCCAAACCTTAAAAAAAGATTGAACCTCATAAGATAGTTCAAATCCAAAAGTTACATGACAAAAACATTGAAATAAGCAGAAAAATTCAATTTTCTTTTCATCAAAGTTATTTTCTCCCTAAAACAATAATAAAGTGAGAAAAAAATTTACGAGCAAAAAAGCAGCAGTCACTTTTCATCTGTTCATTGGTTTAGTTCGCATTTTCGGTTGCATTTTGTTAGAAAAGTGAAGTTAAAGAGAGTAAATTGAGGTCACAATGTCGTCGTCAGTCGATTTACGTACAGTTTATGCCTTTGCGCGTGAATTTCATTCAAAAGGACCAAACATTGAAAAGTTACTTTATGGTAAGCTCATTTCTTGCATTGTTGGCATCAACTATGATCTAATATTTGCAATATTTTCACTTGCAGGTACTGCTGGATTTCGAACATTGTAAGTTTATTTAATGATAATTGTTAAAAAAAAAGTGTGAAACAAATACAAACATAAAAATGATAAGATAAAACGAGTGAAATTAAATATTTTTTCACTGAATTTCATGACTAAAAATGAGGGAAAAAATTTAATCAATAATAATGAAAAAGACAATTTGGTCATACACATGACATAGAGAAAGAGAGTGAAAGATTGAAATTTTTTTTTCATAGTTTACTCATGAATTAAAATTGGGGATGTTTAAATGTAAATAAAAAATTGAGAATAATTTATTTTGACAACTACTGGTGATGATGATGATGCACACGCATTGAAAATTGGGAAAGAAAAGTTTTTTATTTGATTGAAGAAAATGAAATTTAAATCTAATGAATACTTCAATGGAAATTGTATAATCAGACTTTTCAAGTCTTTTAATTCTTATTAGATTCTTTTTATATTAATTTTTACAACCCTGGTGATAAAATTTATTTTTTTACTCAACAAGCACTCCCAACAATTACTCAAGTCATGCAAAAGTTTTCTTTTTCATAATCATACTAGAAATAAAACAAGTTTCAAAATTTTCCTATTTTTTTCTCTCTTTCACTTCACTTCTTATTTCTAAATGTCATAAGCATACAAAAATACAACAAAAACAAACAAGAAAGTCGACCTTCAGAAATGAAAACTAAATCATAAGTTTTTATTGATTACAAACTAAGCTCTTGGTATTATAAAAGACAGATCAAGAAGAAAATCTTTTAAAATGAAAATTTCTTCTTTATAATGTCATGATATGAGTCATGATTTCAACTTACAAGTAGTTTTAGCCATAATAAGCGAAAGGAATTTTTTATTCACAAAATAAGTAACAAAAACGTGTCTCTGAATGAGACAAAATTGCATAATTTAAATGAGAGCAGGAAATTTTTGCACAGCAGCTGTTTAGCTTTATAGAGGTGTAAAAAGTAATCATGTTTTGATAAAATACACAAGTGAAAGCAATTGCAGCTTATCAGTTAGGATTTAAAGCTTAATAACAATTTTCTCACATTTGCGGTAGCAATTTTGTTGCTCTTATCAGAAAATTGTTACGAAATATGATATTTAGACTTTGATAATCTTTTATTGCTCATAGCAAAAGCTTGTTTATGACTCTTTCTATTGAATGTCGTGGCAATAGAATAATTAGAAAATTTTTTGCTGAAAAATCAATTTAAAATGGAAGAGAAAAACATATTTTAAAATTTCTAAGAGAAAATAACTTTTGATAGTGAAAACAATATATCATACGATAATATGTAAGTATTTTGATAAAACTATTCAAAATTTCAATAATCTTGAACTTCTTTATCTAAAATTTAAAATTTTTCCTCAAATCTTTGAGGAATCAAGAACAATGTGCTGAATGAAAAGTTCAACTTTTTTCATTTGAAACAGAAGAATGTGACAAGTTTGAACAAAAGAAGTTAATTACTAACTTTATACAATACTTGTAATGTTTATTTGAGAATTCATCTTAAAATGTATATAATTAAGATAAAAATAACACATTAGAATGACGGAAAAATTTAAACTAGTTCTCTTGTTACTTAGTCATTTGTAAGTTAAGGGTTAAAAATGTTTATGAGTCAGACTGATGCAGAGTCATTGAACTGAATAATTTGTTTATCTACTTGAAAGTTTTAATCATTTCGAATATCATGAAAACTTTTTAAATATAGTTAATATTTTAACAGGCATCGATGACACATTGATCTTTTTTGATCTTTATTGCTCTTTTTTGTGTTTCCATGCCTGGATATTTTTCTAATATTGGAAAATTCAATAAAAGCTTTACAAATTTCATTATTTCGCTAACTTAATTCTCCATAAAGAGTAAAAAATTTGTGCTTGTTATTTCTCTAAAAAGTGACTTTCTCAATTTGAATGAATCATTTCTAAAATTTGTCAAGAATGACCAGGGGTGGACACTTCATAAATTCGTATGATTTTTTATGATTTTTAATGATTTTTAGAATTTTTTGTGATTATTTGTGATTTTTTGTGATTATTTATAATTATTTGGGATGATTTTCCCGGAAATTTGAAAATTTTTGGGAAAATCGAAGCCTGTTTTATGATTGTTTCTGATAGAGAATTGAAATATTAACAAAATGGTACAAAAACTAGAGCTCTAGACCATATGGTTCATGAGTTATGACCGAAAAACTGAAATTTTATTTCATGATTTTTCGAAAATTTTAGCGATTGAAATATCATGCTCGAACTTGGTCAAAACAAAAGCTTTTGAGCTGAAACTTGTTTTAAATTAAAGCTAGAGCTTGAAAAAAGATTTCAATACAGAGTTTGCAATGAATAAACTTGTGTAAGTGCTCGAAATTCACTATTGAAGAGGCTTTCAAAAAGTGTGATTATTTGTGATTTTTTGTGATTTTTTATGATTTTTCGTGATTATTCATGATTATTTTTGGAAGTGTCCACCCCTGGAAGTATGACTTAATTATTCATTGTAAAATGTCTATTCAAAAATTCGCGTCTTAAAATTCAATTTTTATAATATTTCAATAAAATTTTCTTTTTCTTCAACAGACATGAAAAACTTGAATTCATAGCATTCAGAATGGGAGTTTTAGCAACAATTCGATCAAGAAAGTTTGGTGGCCAAGCAATTGGAGTGATGATTACTGCATCACACAATCCTGAATGTGATAATGGAGTGAAGATCATTGATCCAAAAGGTGAAATGTTAGAACGTGATTGGGAGACAATAGCAACAGATCTCGTTAATGTACCCGATGATAGACTTGAATCGGAAGTTGCTAAAATTATTGCACAAGAAAAAATTGACATGGGAGCACAATCGAATGTTTTTATTGGCATGGACACGCGTTATCACTCGCCAGCAATGGGTCGAGCAGTTGTGAATGGTGTAAGAGCATTGAAAGGAAATCTTCGAGATTTTGGAATCCTCACAACACCCATGCTTCATTATCTTGTTTATACGCACAATGTCAGAGGCGCTTATGGTTTTCCAACAGTCGATGGTTATGTCAGTAAACTCGTTAATGCATTCAAACGACTTCGTGGTGATGTTTATGAGAGAGGAAATTATAAAAATTTTATTCTTTTTGATGGTGCTAATGGTGTTGGAAGTTTGAAAATGCATGAATTTAATCGTCAACTTGGTCCATCACTTGAATGTCAAGTTTTCAATTCTAATGGCAAAATTAATCACAATTGTGGAGCTGATTATGTTAAAACAAATCAACGAGCTCCTCATGGACTACCTGAGCATGAACCAAACACTCGTTGTGTCAGTGTTGATGGCGATGCAGACAGAATTGTTTATTTTTTCACTGATTCTGATGGAGTTTTTCATTTACTTGATGGTGATCGAATTGCAACATTAATTGCTGATTATCTCATGAATTTGGTTAAGGCGTGTGGAATTACTTTAAATCTTGGAATTGTTCAGACAGCGTATGCCAATGGTGCATCTACTGATTATATTAGACAGCAATTGAAAGTTGATGTTGCGTGTGTACCAACTGGAGTAAAACATCTGCATCATAAAGCATTGGAGTATGATATTGGTGAGTGTAAAAATATTTTTAAAAAAAAATCTTTCATGAAAATTCAACGCTGAAAAAATTTCAAGTAATATTTTATTTGAGAAAATTTTGAAATTTTAGAAAGAGTCTTTCCTAGAGAATATTTTAAAAATTATAATAATGTAATCTGGAAAAAAAGAGCTATGACTATGTCGTTTGGCAATAAAAAATGTTCTTTGTTTTTGTATGAAGCAGGATTCAGCAACATGCGTATAAGAAGAAGAAGTATGCACATACTTCTATATGCATGTTGCCGAACTCTAGTATGAAGTTTACATTACAAAAAGAAAGTAAGAAATTTAGAATATAATCATACATATTGCGTAAAATAATTAGAGGTAGAAAAAATATTTAATTCAACAAAAATTAATTGCTGTAAATCAATCAAAATTGTTAAAAAATTTAAATAATCTAAAAGCAGTTTAAATCTTATAAAGTTGATTTGTTTCCACGCCTTAATGAATAATATCTGATCAGTTCCTTATGCTGTTTTGTCTTTTTATTGATAATCTTAGGAAATTTATTTCGATTTGATTGTTCATAAAAAAAATATACAAATCCTGGAAATAAAGATCAAAAACATCCTTTTTTGGACATTATATTGTGCTGTAAGAGACCATATAAATCTGTTCACAGAAAGAAATCTATGATAAAGCAAGAATAAAAAAAATTTATCTTGTGTTTTTCTACAACACTTTTTATGTTCAAAGTAGTCATAACGTGACTAAAAAGATATTTTCCACTTTAATAATTAAATTTTAGTAAGAAATCATGCCAATTTTCAGCTCTTTTGAGCTCTCTCACTCCACTTAACGCATTCAAAGCTTAAAAAATGCATTTAATTTATTATTCCAATTTCTTTTCTCTCATCTTCAATTTATTAACTTCAGAAATGTTCTCTTTTACTTGAGTGTCTATGACTTCATTAATTTCAATGCGGGTGAAATATAAAGCGAGAATAAAAAAAGACTAGTGAAATGTGAGCAAGTGAGAGACATAATAATAATAAAATCTTATAAAAATATTGATATTGAAATTCCTCCTGCACTTTTCTAAATGAAATCTTTCCAACTCTGAAATTTTTGTAAAACAAAACCGTCAAGTGCTAAAGATTATTAAAATTCCTAAATCAGCTTGCATTTGAGCATATGCAGGCACTTGAAATGTCTCACATTGAGATAGAAAGTCACACATTTCATTTTGAAAGTGAGAAAGACATCATAAATTTTCTTTTTCGGATAATCTTTTACGATGTGGAATTTTGTATGGTTTAAAATGTTTTATGGGTGAGAAATTTGATGAAGATTTTAGGATAATTCTTTTAATTTTGTATTTAGTTAAGCGAAATAGTTTTTTTGAGACTTGGTTTTAACATTTTTGCAATAAATTATTAAAATTAGATAAATGAAGAAACAAAAAAAGGTTGTTAAGAATAACGAAAACGTCGAAGTAATTTTTAAAAATTGATTGAATAAGTTAAAAACATTAAATTTTGGATAAAAATAATTTTTCTGAATAATTAAAAGTACTTAAAAGTTTTCAATCAAATCAAGACAAAAATCATCAAGAAAATTTTTTAATTGATCACTTTGAATGTTTACAACACGATTTTTAAATATTTATACTTTCTTCATTATCCTCTTCATCATAAAAATCATAACATCTCAATGACACGCAACAATAAATCCCAAATCATCCGCTCGCGCCTTTGCAATTAGTTGAAAGAAAGAAAATGAAATAAAAATTACTCAATAAAAACAAAAACAGCATAAAAATTAAAACTTCTCACACTCATACACATTGACCTCATTCTGCCATAAAAATGTATATTTATAAACAATTTTCCTACTCTTTTTCGCGTGTCTTCAACTCTGTCGTTGCATTTATCTCACTCAGGAAACTCTTCATTAAACTTCAAAACCTGTCAACATTATTAAGTCAAATTTTTTTTCTTTGAACTGTTTCTACCGCACATGATGAGGTCTCAATTACCTTCAAAGTGATAGTAAAATTTATCTATAATTAAAAATATGTTGAAATCATTTAGATAGATTAAAACTTTATTCAGAATGTTTTGCACAAAATGGGTTACAAAATATGAATGCGTAGACTAAATAATTTAAATTACAAAGAAAAAGTTATAACAGGCATCTTCTAAAGCATTTTAGAAAGCATAAAAAGTGTGCTTAATGACACTCATAAAATATTTTCATACAAAGTTTTCATGTCTCAAAAAACTTTTCTAACTGTTATGAAGTTTTTCTGGTATAAAATCTCTTTATGAAATTCAACTTTACACCATTTATGAAAACTTTTTTCAGTGATCTTTTAAATTCAAAAAAAGTGAAAACATTCATCAGAAATTTCAAGATTTCAAAGCTTATAAAAAAGTATTCAAATATCGATTCATGCTAATAAATCGTATGGACGTAAACTTTTATTTTTAAACTTTAAAATTCTTGTAAAACTTGATATAATTAAAAACTTTTAAGAAAAATTTTACAATAATTTGAGCAAATATGTTGTTAGAACTGCATTGAACTAGTCCATTTACTAATCTTTTAAAGAACTAAATAAGATAATATTAAATTTAATGGTAAACAATAGTAAAATTAGCAATTTTGTTTATTAATTTTGAAAAAGAAAATTTCAATTTTGCAGTTTCAAATAAAATTTCGTAATATGGAATTATTTAAATTTACTTACGTAAATTATTTAAAATTTACAAAATCCAAAAAATTTCAAACAAGATGTTGTCAAAATTGACAAATTTTTTCCAATCAATTCTTAAACCCCATTTATTAAATCTCGAATAAGAACTAAACTATCGATTGTTTACGACTTCTCCCAAAAATATTTCATAATAAATCAAAAACAATGAAGCAATAAACTTCACAACATAAATCCCAATTAAAATCAATCAACACACAACTCTTCCCAAAATAATATACATCAGTACTTCGACAACAAATTAACCGAGTCTAAATTTAGCCAAAAATAGATTCTTCCAAGTTAGCCTATCTAGTTCATTTACATTTATTTATGTTTTTTTCGTTTTTACTTTCATGTACGTTTTTCGTGTTTGACTGAACAGTAAGTCACACATATATAAACTGATATTTTCATTTCATTCTTTTTTTGCTGTGCAATGAACCTTTGAAATATGTGAAATGAAGAAAAATTCCGATTTGCGTGAGTCACAGTGGTGTGTAAGGAACATTTTTTTGATTGCCTTGAAAATGTAGTTGCACTATTGGCTAATTTTGTGTAAGAAATTTCAATTATCTGACACTCTAGGTTTCTTGATTTCGCTATTCGAATAGAGAAATTAATGAGTTTTTATGTTCTTGTAATTATTTATTGGCTTCGTCGTTAAATATCGAAGAGTATAGTCGTTTTGTACCTTTTTATGAATTTAGTTTCAAAATTTCTGTATGAGGAATTTATAAGTTTAGATTTTCTCGACAATGATCAAAAAACAATTTTAAGAGTCCTAAATCAATTTTTATATTGACAAAACTTAATTAAAATTCTATTAAAATTTAGTCAATTAAATTAAATTTTAGTCGACTGATCGACTTTTAGTTTTACAAAATTTTGATGTTATTTAAAAGACATTTCTAAAATTCTTTAAATGAAATTTTTGATTGTTTGAAAGTTTAAAAAATTTTAAATGATTAAAAAGTATACACAAAAAAAAATTTTTATCTGGCATAAAAATTGCGCCTTTAAACATGAGTCAATGCTAAATAGCAATTTTTATCAGACTCATAAAATTAAGTATTAAAAAAGTTTTATGAGCCAAAAAAAAGCAGAGTAATTAAACTACTGGTCAGTAGCCAGTAGCCAAAATCTACTTTAGCTATTGGCTATTTTTTAAAAAGTATCCATTTGGCTACTGAAGCCAAAATCTATAGGAAATAGCCAAAAGCTACAAAGCAGATTCTACTTTTAAAATTTTGTGGAAAAGTTTGTTATCTTAGACTCATGACTATGCTTTAAAAGCACAAACTTTATGCCAATTAAAAAACTTTTTTCTCTGTGTATAAAAACTTAAAAAAATTCTTCATTTTAAAAACATTTCTAAAAATTCTTTTTTTCTTTTTAATTAATTTAAGGTGTTTATTTCGAAGCCAATGGACATGGAACAGTAATTTTTAGTGATAGCACAAAAGAGAAAATTTCATCTGCATCAAGATCAAACGAAACATCAAATGAACAAAAAGAATCATTAAGAAAACTTTTGCTAACTATTGATATCATTAACGAGACAGTTGGCGATGCTATATCAGATATGTTACTGGTTGAAACAATTCTGCATGCAAAAGGTTTCAGTCTAAAAGACTGGCTGGCGACATATGATGATCTTCCAAATACAATAAAGAAAGTCAAAGTGCAAGACCGAAATATTTTTGAGACAACAGATGCTGAAAGAATTTGTGTAAAGCCAGAAGGATTGCAAGATAAAATTGATGAATTAGTGCGGAAGTATAAAAGAGGTAGAGCATTTGTGAGACCTTCAGGAACTGAAGATGTTGTACGAGTATATGCAGAAGCTGAAAATAATGATGATGTGCAGTTATTGGCTGCAGAAGTTTCAATATTAGTCTACGAAATGGCAAATGGTGTTGGAGAAAAACCTTCCATTCCACAACAAAAGTTATAAAGAAATTTTCATCTGAGATTTTTAATTGTTTAATATTTGAAATTTTCATTTCTTATTTCTTCTATGAGTGGATCTGGTCTCTATAAGTAGATTAAAATAGTTCTTTATGGCCTAAATTTTACACACACAAAATTTCACTGCCATCACTGCCAAACTTTTACACACATTAAATAACATAAATTTTTGAGAAAAAAAAGTGTTGTGATTGGTGTGAATGGATAGAGAAATTATTTTTCATGGTGTTTTAGTTACCAATATTAAAATTTTATTATCATAATTTAAAAAGTACTAAAAATTTTTATTAAATTTTCCTATCAAAAAAATTGCTTAGAGACATAAAATGAGGAAAAAAATTGATCCGCTTTTCTTGCTATTGATGATGCTTACTTTTTTTAAATTCTTTATAATTTCAAAATATCATTGAGAAAGATGAATGAAAACCATGACTTCTGGATCTTTTGTATATGCAAGGTTAAAAACACTTCAAAATGATAATGAAAAAAATATTTTTTGATGTCGAAGTCACGGTCAGAAAAGTGCTTTATCGTTAATTGATTATCTTTTTGATTCTTATTGAAATGAAATAAATTTGGAATGTGAACGTACTTTGCAAGATATGAAAATTAAATTATATCAATAATTGCATAAAATTATAGAAATTAATATTTTTTGAGAAAATAATTGAAAAGAAATAGAGAAATTTTTCTATAATTTGTCTTTTTTGTTTTATAAAACTTTTTATTAAAATTAAAAATTTTATTAAAAACTCTATAAAATAAATTTTTGTTTTCCTTCATTTACTGCTTTTTCAATTATTTTGCTGCAAGTAAAACTTAAATTATCTCTTGTGTGTCAAAATTTATTTAATTTTTATTTGTTTTGTGCCTTAAATCAGTGTTGTTACACAGGCGGTTTAGAGTGACTGTGATAATATTTACAAAAAAATCTGCTATGGAAATTGTAGATGGCGCCAAAATCGTTTTTGAAGCGTCTACAATTTCCATAGCGGAATTTTTTGTAAATATTATCACAGGCTGCCTGTGTAACAACACTGCCTTAAATTAGCGATAATTTTTGATATTTGCTGATTTCAACCCATTTCTTCTTCTTTTTCGGCACCGTGCGCATCGTTAATTGCTTTTATCATTTGCATTTACAAATGAATTGAGTTTTAGTATCAAATTGTTGTTCTGTTAAAATTTCATTTTTAAAAACAACAAGTTGTAGAAATATTTTCTAACTTAAATAATAAGAAATGTATCCAGCAATTAAAAGTTATAAAATTTGCTTTAAAAAGCTTCGAATGTGTAAAATATGAGAATTATTAAAATTATTTTTTGCTAAAAGTTAAAAAAATTTCTCATAATGGAATTGTAAAAGAAAAGAAATAAAAAATTATTTTTCGCAAGCAAACAATTTTTTTTTATTTTTTATTTCAGATTAAAAAAGTTTATTGAGAAAATTATTTTATTGTGTACTTGTACAAAAATTTTAAAATGTCAAATTTCATAAATTTCAAATGTCAACATTGACCATTGGCAAACGATCATTTTCTGAAAGTTGTTTACGGAATTTTATGTTCAACGAAGCAACAACAAAAAAGAAATAAAGTTGAAAGAAAAGTACAATAATTCCAAGTGTCATGATCGTTGGTTGTTCCTTGCTTATAAGAAGAATATAAAAATTAGTGTTGAGTCCAATGATGTATAGAGTTAATGCTGGTCGGAGTTTTTTGGGACATTTCTAGAAAATTTAAAAAAAATTCAATTTCAATTATCTTACAAAATTACATGATTGCACTAGGTTTTAAGCATTCTTTTATAATATTATTCTTAATTTCCAAGGCCTGAGAACTCTTTATGTTTACTGAGATTATTTTTGTTTTTTGTTAAAATCTCAAATTTTAAAGATAAATCCTCACAAACAAAAACTGATCTCTAGCCTTTATCACTAAAAAAGTGCGGATATACTGAAATTTCAGGCAAATCGACCTGATTTAGGAAAAATTTAAATTAAAATCATCAAAAAAGTTTTCAGGCCTTGCTGAAAATTTTATCCTTAAAAATTTTTTTTGTGCTTTCGTTATTTCCAATTAGTTAAAGAATCTCAAAAAATAGACGTTAAAGAATTTACGTTAAAGCAAAATATTAAAAAAAAATAAAATATTTTAATTTTGTGAGTGACCAAAAATAATTTACGCTTTCTTTTTATATGACTTTGGCATTCTAAAGCAAGTAATCGGAATGTTGTAACGAATTTCTGGTCACCCGAGATAAAAAAATAATAAAAAAAACTTTTTTTTACCTTTTTTATTCCTTCAATTAAAGTTTTATAAGCGTAAATTCCAAAAGCATTTGCAAACAGTAGAACATATATGACAACTCGATTAACTAAAATATTTTTAAAAAGTATATTTAAAATATTAGATTTGAAAAACAGTCAAACGAGAGCAATGAAACTTTAAAGTTTCTTCATTTTGAAGCTTTTCAACTCTATTAATGAATTGAATAGAAAATTCAATTTGCATAATATTAATGAAAATTTTAACTTATTCTAAAAATTATTTAAAATAAATTTACCAATAATGAAAATCAAACATCCTTCTTTGTTCAAAATTCCAATACCATTACACAAATTTGCACTGTCATAAGCGTAATGTAACAAAAAGAAAAATAATAAAATATTTGTAGATAATCCAAGCCTTGAGGTGAAAAAAATTTTAATCAGAAATTCGAATTTTTCTAAAATTATTTTTTTTACCATCCAACAACTAAACCAACAATTTCTAATTTTCCACAAAACATAAATTTTTCTAAAACTGTTAGCATTTTGTATTTTTTATAATTTTTAGTCTAGACTCTTCAAAATTTGCAAAGCAACTGATCGAGACACACATTGATATTAAATCAAATTTTCTCAATTTATTCCAAGACCTGGGTACTCTTTGGTTTACACAAGATAGCTTATTAAATAATATTTATCAAGGCGAAACAACTGTACAAAATGTAACAAAAAGAAACGAAAAGGATAAAAATGTAACAAATTCTCATAGTTGTTTCGTCTTCATATTTTTTCTATTTATTTTAGCCAACATAAGTTCAAAATAATTGATTTCTTTCATTTAATGGAATCATGCAAAATTGAAAATCAGAAGAAACAAGAAAAAAAAACTGATTTATAAAGTATTCCTTCCTTCATAAGAATCAAAAAATGAAATCTGGTTTTCTTTCATTTTTTCATACAAATTAAAGGAATCAAAAAGTTCCTAACCCTTGATTTATTCATTTTAAGTAATTCATTTTAATTTGAAGTGACTTATGGGTCACTTTTTCTGACACTAACTGCGAACATTTAGATCATTGATATTTCAATATTTTTTTTATTGTTTTAAGTACAGAAATAGTCAATGCAATTTTTAAATTGAAATAAGGAAGGTGATGGATAATAAGACCCTAAAATAATAACGCCACACGACTTGAAGATAATAATATCCAAAACTCAAAGATAATTAAGCCACATATATTTATATGTGGCATTATTAACCGGCTGAAAAATAATTTCGCCACAAAAAATCAAGTTTTTGACATTATTATAATGACACAGAACTTTGCATTGTCTAGTTAAGTTTCTTTGCTACTATTATATGAAATATATTTACGCCTACATATACCATTATTGTAACATTTAAAGCATAATCTAATTACCAACCAAATTGATTTTATAAACTTCCATTTTGATTCCAAAAATTTAGATTGCTTTAAGTGCAATTTTCTTCGTGTATAACATTTAAGATAAAATATTTAAAACATTTTTTTCTATTCTAAAAATCTTTTGACACTAAAGTATTGACTATTAAATTTCATAAATATTTTAAACTTTCGATTTTCTGATGTTGTTGAGTTTGTCAAATGCTTGGTACATAGAGTATGATGACTTCATATTCTATAAAAAATTTATTAAATTTATTTCCACATAATTTAACAAAAAAAGTACCTTATGAAAAATTTCTAATGAAATCTTTCGATAGCCATAAATGCTCAATGTAATTGGCTGTTTCAAATTCTCACAAAAAATAATCAAAGCTTTCTTATATTTCAAATTTCCATCAGTCCAGTCACTTGAAAATAAATCAAAACTGAAATTTTCCGTAATGTTAAGTAGATTTGTTCCACAATAACAAGGAACAAATTGGTAGAAAACTGCAGCAATAACCATAACTGAAAATACCAAAGCTTCTCTTGTTGCTAATTTTTCTTCTCCATGAGTGCTCAAAAATATGCTAGCAGCTACATATATTTCACAAGTCTTTATCATAAGGCCTATTATTACTCCATAAATTTCCTTCCAATCGTTTATCATTCTTTTAATAAAAAATTCACAAGCTTGAAAAAATCAATTCTTCCTTTGGTTAAAAATTTATATTTTAACTTACTTTCTTAACCGCAAGTGTATGCGAATGCATTTTATCAACTCCTTGTATTCATCCATCCAGAATGATGACGATGAAAGTTCTTGCAATATTGAACTCAAATATTTTGCGTAAGCAGTTGCTAAAATTACGAGAGCAAAAGCCAAAACCATTGATGATGCACTTTTAGCAGCATAGTTATAAATAAACATTTGATAAATCCACATAAGTCCAAAACCAGTACCGGTTAATGTCCATGAAGTTTGATACATCGGAATTGGTAAAATACCAAAAATCAAAGGTAATAAAAGTACTTGAACATTCACAGACATAAAACCAAGCATGCACATGCATTTTAAAATCTTATTCGCCTTGACACAAGCTTCATCAATATAAGGAATTGCCAATTGATCCTCATTGACTGTTTCCAAAAATTTTTTATGAATTTTATTAATTTTTCTCGTTTAATCCAAAAGTTGAGGGTGAACAAGAGTTGCCAGAATAGACCACCTGTTAGCATGAGTGTATGAATAATTTCTTCAGTTGATGGCTCTTGAATGAGCTTTAATGGCATCAATATCAAAGGTAGAATTTCAAACATCACAAAAACATTAAACTGCACAACTTTAACGCCTTTTGGTCGTTTAATTTCAGTTGGCCAAAAACCAAAAAACTGAAATATCGCGATAAAGTTTTGAAATAGTTGTTTTGCTTCTGACATTGGAATTAAGACTGGAAAATATTTTATAAAATAGAAAAATTAATAAAATACTCCATGTGAACGTGAGAAGAAAGGTATGTAAATATCCTTTAAATTGCAGAATGGGGAACAAAATGAACGCTGCACGCAATGCGTAAAGAAGAGAAAATTGTAAATTGCAACTTGAAATATGGCACATACAACAATTTATGAATTAGTTAAAGAATTGTTCTTTACAGTTCATCAAATAAAATTTTAAAAAAATTTATAAATATTTGAGTTTAGAATGCCAAGATTTATTATTTAACGTGAAAAGTTTTGTAGATTTTATTCAGATTTGTACAAAAAAGATGAAGGAAAGCGGTAAAATGAAGAATTCTTATTATTCTTAGTAAAAATATTTTTTATTAACTTCAATATAAAAATTATTTCAATAAATTAAAAATACTTGTATTGAAAAGTTCAAAAAATTTTACTTTTTAAACCATGCAAAGCATTTAAATTCTTCAACAACATTAACTGCTGCATTCTTAACATCATTATTTTCATCATTTATCAATTCTTTCTCAATGACATTTGAAATTTCAGCATTCCAAAAATTTTGCAATGCATAACAACAGAATCTTCCCAATAATCTTAACATCATGCAAATTCTTAATCTTATTTTTGCATTTTTATGTCTTAAAATTTTACACAAATTAACATCTTCATGAAATACAATTTTTTCAATTAATTTTGCATTTTCAGGAAGTTCTTGTAAAATTGCACAAATTAGAGCTAAAATTGATCCTGTAAGTCTCTCAGCTTCTTTTGTTTCTTTCTCTAAACCACTCACAATAAAATTTCTAAATAAATGATCAAGATTAAGAAGTGCCATAGCATCACAAAGTAATTGCAAAAAAGTTTCATTTGCATAAATTAAAAACACTACAAGATCATAAATTGCAGCCAAAGTTTTAATTTCTTGCTCACTAAATTCATTAGTTGAATTTTTACTACACAACAATTTTGATGCATAAACAAGATTTGGCACAAGTTTCAATTGCAAATACATTCGATCAATATCTTCAATCATCGATTGTGGCATGTTAATTGCATATGGCAAACTTATAATTTGAACAGCATGTTCAATCAATTGTGGACTATATTTTGCATCTCTGAGCAGTCCAACGATCATTGTCATCATATTTTCTTGCTTATAAATGTCCAAATCACCATCTAAAATTTCTTGCATTGATTTAAAAATAAATTGCAGCCATTCTTCAGTCTCAACTGGAACACCACTTGAAACATCAGTCGATGCATGATCTGATTGAATTTTTGCTGATCTTCGAATTTCACTTTTTTGTTCTGCTTTTACTGAATTTGTGACTGGTGTCATTAATGGCATCATTAAAAATTGTTGCAACTCTGGATCGACATTGTCCATAAATCGATGCATAACCATGTTTGGATTTTCAGCTAATGGTTGAATTTTAGGCTGAACTTCCATTTGAAATTGATTGAAATCATGCTGAAATGGAACTCGACCAATTGCAATTGGTTCCTGCTTTAGCATGTTCAATTCAGTTTCATTATCAGTTTCATCCATGTCACTTTGAAGATTGAGATTAACTTTAATAGAATCACGTGATGATGCAATGTCCTCAATCTGTTGAACTTCAATCTTTCGTTGTGGATTAATTGGTGTTTTCTCTTCACTCTTTACTGCACCTTTTGGTCTTGTAAATGGCGAATCAGAAATTGATTTATCAGTTGTTAAAATCAAAATATTTCCTTTAACAAATTTATGCTCGAGAATTTCATCCCAACCCATTCTTTTTGTTGGATTGCTAATAAGAAGTCCTTTAAGAAAAGAAATGCAAGTTGTAGAGAGAAAACTTGGCCATTTTATGTTTCCATAGCGAATTAATTGCATTAAATGCAAAATCGATCGAGTATTAAAGGGAGATTCACCAGCTAACATTTCGTAAATTATACAACCGAGTGACCAAAGATCTGTTAAGAAAGACAATGAAAAATTTAAATTTTAGCTAGATTTCTAAATAGAAATATTGAAAATCTGAAAATCTGAATTTTGACATCATGATTTCAAACCCTACAAAATTAAACTTTGTAATGAATTTCAATCAACAAACCTGCTTCATGTCCATAACCACGTCCTTCAAGTAACTCAGGTGCCATATAAAGTGGCGTTCCTTTGATCGATGTTAAAATTTGAGTTCCCAATGTCATATTCCTTGCCAAACCAAAATCACACACTTTTGCTTTGTAATTTTTATCTAATAAAATATTTGGCGGTTTCAAATCACGATGTAGAATTCGATGTGAATGAAGATAATAAAGAGCACTAATGAGATCATAGGAAAGTTTTTGTGTTCGTTGTTCACCAAGTGAGCCAACTTTTGCGAGAAGTTTATGAAGATCTGAGACTGCATATTCACAGACAAAAACTAATTCTTTGTCAGTTTCAAAGGAAGAAAAAAGTTGAATTATATTTGGATGACGAAGACTTTGTTGAATATTTGCTTCTTGTTTTAGTGCTGAAAGTTCTTTTGTTGATCTTCCATGCTGTGAAAAAATAAAATTTAATTTCTGTTTTAAAAAAAAGTTCTTGAAATTCACCTTTGATAAAACTTTCAATGCAACAACATTCTGTGTGTCAGAATCAAAAGCTTTAAAAACTTTTCCAAATGATCCTGTTCCAATTAAATGCAAAATTTTATAATTTTCTATTGAAAAAGATTCAAATTTTTCCATTTTTTCTTTCAATGTTTACAAAAAATTTTTTTTGTTGTGATCAGTTTTGGGTAGATTATTTTATGGACTAGATTAGACTTTGATTGAGGATCAAGTGAATAGGATAATTTTATAAAATTATTGAAATTTAAATGAAAAATATTTAATTTGTTAATTTAGTACAATAAAAAGATAAAAGAAATTTTAGATTTTTTAGTTTGCTTCAAAATCTTCTTTAAATTGTTTTATTTTTTTTTCTTTAATTCAATCACAAATAATCGTTGACGAAATTCAAATCATCTAAAAATCTACTTCAAAAAAATCACTTCAACAGCAAAAAATCTAAAATCTTTTACTTTCATAAGGTTTTCAATAAAAATTTTTTTCACATTTTTGTTTACTGTCTGCATCGAAGATAAAAAAAATTTACCGCATCGAAATTTACTCAAATTTTACAATCAAATCATGAGTGGAACAATTCTTGAAAACTTGAGTGGTCGAAAGTTGACAATTTTAGTCTCAAGTTTGCTTCTAGCTCAACTAATTTGTTTTTTAATCGGCGGAATTTTCGGTAAGAATTTTTTTCACCTTCGTTTTTAGTTTACACATTGACTAAAAATGTCTGTTTTATATCATTAGCACCAAGACCATCTTCCGTTCAGACAATTCTCGCAACAATATGTTTAGACAAGCCAGGATCTTTTAATGATACAAGTATTTGGATTTATCCACGAGGAGCAAAAGCAAATTGTGATGTCGTGACTCATGAAGAAATGCTAAAAGATAAAATTCGAATGGCAAATCAACTTGTTTTTGTATTTCAAATGCCACTTCCGAGAGATGGAATGAATTTGGATTATTCAAGATGGCAACAAAATCTGATTGGAATTTTACAAACTGATATTGCTTATGATCCAATGACTTACAATAAACCAGACAGTGAATTGACTTTGAATATGAGATTGGCTTATAGAAATAAAGAAGATCCAGAAGATGCTTGGAAATATTATGCTAGTTCAATGGAAAAAAGAGATTTACATTGTATTGCTGACAATCATACTGATAAATATTTATATCAATGCGACACTATTCCTATTTTTGAAATGGGCTCTTTACATCATGATTATGTGAGTTGAAAAATTGTAATCAATTTGACAAAAATTTTTTAATTTTCCATTCCAGTATCTTCTTAACGTTCGAGTTCCAGTTGATGATCATATGAAAATGAACTTAGATATTGGATTCATAACTGATCTTCATCTTTCAACAATTTACCAAAATGGTGGTTTCACAAAAGTCTGGATGTCTCTAAAAAGTACATTTTTCCCACTCATTGTTGCTGTCATGATTTGGTTTTGGCATCGAGTTCATATGCTACAAAGAAAACCAGTTTTGCTTGAATATATGCTAATTTATCTTGGAGCTTCTTTGACTTTCTTGAATTGTAAGTTACAATTTAGATTCAACTTTTATGAATTAAATTTTAAAACATTTTTCAGTGCCATTGGAATATTTGACCCTTTTTTTTGAGATGAAATTTATGCTTCTATTAAGTGACATCAGACAAGGAATTTTCTATGCAATGCTTTGTTCATTTTGGCTTGTTTTTGCTGGTGAGCATATGTTGATACAAGAAAGTGGCGAAAGAAATTCTTTGAAAATTTACTGGCGTCATTTGTTGGCTGTCATCACTGGATGTGTTTCACTATTTCTTTTTGATATTTGTGAACGTGGAGTTCAACTAAGAAATCCATTTTACTCGATCTGGGTTAGTCGATTTGGAAGCAAAATAGCGGTAAGGTTTGAAAATTTTTCTTTAACTGTTTTTATTGAAAATTTTAATTTTAGATGACTTTTATAATTCTTGGAGCAGTTTCAGCAGCAATTTATTTCCTTTTCCTTTGCTATATGGTTTGGAAAGTTTTTTGCAATATCAGCATCAAGCGAAGTGTTTTGCCATCAATGAGTAAAATGCGACGACTCCATTATGAAGGAATAATTTATCGTTTTAAATTTTTGATGCTTGCAACACTTTTATGTGCACTTTTAACCATCATTGGATTCATTTTGGGACAAGTGACTGACTCACAATGGCATTGGAATGAAAATGTTGAACTTGAATTTTCCTCTGCATTCTTTACTGGCGGTAAAATTTTAAAAATTTCTTAAAATTTGATGAAATTTTAAATTTTGATTATGATTTTCAGTTTATGGAATGTGGAACATTTACATCGCATCAATGATAATTCTTTATGCACCATCACATAAAAAATGGCCAAATGACAATGATCAAACACAAGAAAATATCATGGGTGAAGAAATTGAATTCAGCAATTTGCCATCAGACTCGAATCCTAGTGAAATTTCTTCATTGACTCAATTTGCTCGCAAAACAGCTCTTGATTAAATTTCTACTTAAAAATCTCTTGTTCAGCTAAAAGTAAAAGAAAACTTACAGTATTTTTTATTTTAGGATTTTTCTCAGATAATTTTCGTCCATTATTTTTATTTTCTCAATTATTTTATGAACTTAACGTGATAATTTCTCAAAGCAATATTTTCTCTCTATTATAATAATTTTTCTCTGTCACAAATAATCTTTCATAAAATAATCACAAAAATAATAAATTTGCCAAATTAGATTTTAAGCTATCTTTTGCATATTTTTGATGTAATTTAAAAATCTTAATTAAATTTAATTTTTAACTTGCCATAAAATTCATCAAATAAAAATAAATAAAAAAAAATTTAAATTGATTTTCTTTCTGTTCTCTACTTTATATTAAAATCTTGAAGGATAGTCGAATAAAATAAATTAAATTAAAAACAATTCTACACTTGAAAAATGAAATCAAATTGAAAATGAAACTAACAAAGATTCCCAAACTTTTTTCTTTTAAACTTTCTTTGTTTTGACTTAAGAACATTATTATAAAAATCTATGACAGTATGTCTATACAGATCTTTGCGTTTACTTTTCTATACATTCGAAAATTCTCGCTTAGATAGACTGAAATTTTATTCAGAGTGTTTTGCATGAACTATTTTACAAAATATAGATACGTAAACAAGTAAATTCTCGTTTACGCCTTTGTTAAAAATGGTCTGAAAATGTACGATTATTTATTTAGATAAAAAAGTAGAAGTCTACAACGTCAACACTGCAAGAAAAATTGTTTTACCTTTAGTTTTTAAACAATCTTTACTGTCGAAACCCAATAAAATTCATAGAGTTATCAGAGCTTGATTAGGAATTAAGTTAAATTAAAATTAATACTAAAGGAAGTACTTCAGAATGATTTAAAAAGTCTTAAATTTTATTTCTGTAAAATATAGTAAATTTTATGGCAATTCTAAATCACTAAAAAATTGTGTAGAATTTTGACGCGTTGAAATTTAAGCGATTTAAGAACAAAACAAAAATTGAATGATTTTCCACTTTTGCTAAGAATATTTCCTTCAACTTATTTTCTAAAAATCTTCCATTTTAACTTCTTTTATATTTTTAGAATTTTTCTCATTTTAAATAAAAGTTAAAATAAAGAAAATGAGCATCATCTTACACTATTTACTCTTCCCTCCTCTTTTCATTTTCTCTCCCCTTTTTTTCTTCTTCTAACTTCTTCTTAAATCTAAAAAAAGAAGAAAATAAAAAACACTCACATGTCACGATAGGTAAAAAAATCTTCCTCAAATTTCTCTGTCAAAGACGCGTGCGTGCAATAAAAAAAATGCATCTTTGATGCTCCCTGTGTCTTCTTTATATTTTTAACTTGTTCACACTTTTTATTGCTTAGTGAGGGTCTTTAACGCTAAATGAGTAGTAAAAGTGTATGCATTAGAGTGATGAATGTGATGGAGGAATGATGTTGAGGTGTATTTTATAATGATCTGTTTGGTTGAAAAACGCGTTAAGAAAAAATGACAGAAAATTAGTAAAAAAAATTCTTAATGATTTATTTTTAGAAAAACTACTATTGAATTTGATTATGCATTATTTCGGCAAAAGAAAATGATGTAAAGGCCATTCAAAAAGCAAAAATTTAAAAATGCAAGCTGCAACAAAAATAATACAAAAGAAAGTATTGAATAGCAGATTATCCCTTTCCCTTCCTCATTCCTGAATGTCCATTATATGCATATATATGTGTGCATGAGCCCATTGTTAGTCAACTATGACGATATGTTATGCATTTTATGTGGCACTTACGGTAAAATTGAAAATTTTTACCTCCTTTAGAGATGCATCTCAATTCATCATTTGCCTTTCTTTCACTCTTTCATGAATAGCGAAATTTCTTTTTATTTCTTTTTTCTTTTTGTTAAAGAAATTTCTTTCACATGTCAATGAGAAAATTGAATATTTGTAATAGATTGAAGATTCTTTCAATCATGCAGATTGGTACTTAGAAATTGTGTTATTTCTTTTGTGCTCTAAAAAGTAAAGTATTGAGAAATATTTTGTAAAGAAGATCATTGTTTATTTTTAATTTTTTTTCTTTTTAAATATTTTCGAATTTTTTTTCTCTAAATAATGTATTGTAACAAAATATTGATTATCATTGCTGTATGAAAATTTTTTGTACTATTATGATATTTTAAAATAATTCAGAATTTTTTTTAACATTATTTTTCCACAATATATCAAATATAAACTAAAACAGGCTTTATTTTTTGACATTTTATTTTATGTTTCTTTTTCAAAATTCAAGAATTTTTTTAAAAAGTAGTATGCGAAACCATGTTTGAATTTTTTTTTCGATAGTTAAAATTTTGAGTGACAAATGAAAAGTCTTAGAACTTTATATAGTTGAAAACCTTAACTTATTTTTATATGTTTTCATAATTTTGACGTTTTCTTGAGAAAATTTTAACAATTGCTTCACGAACTTCACGCAAACGAAATGAATAAAGAATTGCATTCATTGCAAGTCCAAAGTGAGCAAAAACAACTGCTGCTTCTTCATAATGTCGATTAATTTCAAAATCTAACTTGAGTGATTTTGAAAGATTTATGAAATTTATTGGCTAAAAATTTAAAAATTAATTTTATAAAATGTTTCAGAAACTCACTTACAGTCCAGCAAATGATGAAAACTAGAACAACACTTATGAGTTTTATTGTTACTAAATTGTCATTTACAGAATTCGTTCTTGTAAGGTTGATGTTTACAAGCGATCTCTGTATCGAATTTTTCTAAAATAGCAAAAAAGTTTAATACAGTCGAGTAAGAAAAAATATTTTACAATTTTTTATTTAGTTGCCGTGGCATATAAAAGAAAAGTGTAAAATATTTTCTATTATTCAGAAATGTTCGTTTACTTTTTTAATTTCATAAATAACTAAGCCATAAAGTATCACAATAATGACAGTAGGAATGACTGTAGCTGTTACATAGTAAAAATTTATGTAACTCTCAGAATTGATGCTGTAAAATTGACATTCGTTGTAATTTTTATGCCAACCAGCAATTGGTAAAATTCCTATTAAAAATCCAATCATCCAACTAATTCCAATTAGTGCTGAAATATATTTTCAATGATTTTATAAACTTAATTAAAAATTCGTATGACTACCTTTTACAGGCACTTTTTCATGATGAGAGTAATAATGAAGTGGGTGAACTATTGCCTGAAATTAAAAAAAGGCATTCAATGTTTTATGCAGAGTTACTCGATTGTAACCAGTAACCAAATGTATATACTGTAGACAAAATCTACTTTAAAAAGTAGCCAAAAGCTACAAAGTAGATTCTACTTTTACAACTCTGAGTTTTTATATTAATAAATACAATAGATTGCAAAAAAAATACGCTATTATGTCCAGGAAAGCTGGCTGCCTGGATGGCTGTAGCAATCATAACTCGACAACGGAAAGTCATAGAAAGATGATCGAGAGCATTTTGAAAAGGTCTTGACGTGTAGGTGAGCCATTGTCACCAACAAGTGTTAGGCGAAAAAAATTGAAATATGTCACCAAACATACTAACAGGGCGTCGAGATTGATCTACTTGTTTCTATCTACAAATGCTCCAACTTTCTCATAAAGGTAATGACTGAAATTAGTTATTTATTATGTTTAATTTATTCTTACCCAATAACAATTGATAGAAATTGCGACAATAGTCCACTTTGACATTGAAATTAATGTTAAATAAGTTGAGTTCATTGCAAGACATAAAGTTCTTGAATCAATCCAATTATCTGTGATCTACAAATAAAACACATTAAATAGAAATGGCAACATAATTTTTATTTTAATTCCTCATTTTTCGAGCTCAAATTTGACATTTTATATGAATTTAGAAAGGTATTTAAAAGTCTTTATAAATCTTTAAAAATTTAGATTTAAAATTTCTCAATTCTGTTAATAAATTTTTATTGTGAAAGAAGCATGTTCAGTGTTTATTGAAAAATGTTATAATTTAGAATTATTTTATTCTAAAACTTACAAAAATAGAAGTTGGAAATGAAAAAAATCCAGCAAACAAATCAATGATTGAAAGTGAAACAACAAAATAGAAAACTCTGGATTTGAAATATCTTTCAAGACAAAATCCAATAATAACAAATAAATTTGTTAAAACAACAAAAATTGCAACCGTCAATTCCGCAATAGTAAAAATTTCATCTTCACTTTTGATATTGAAATATAAACTTTTTGAAGAATTTAAAAATGTTTGTGAATTCATTTTAAACAAACTTTTATGAATGAAATTAAGAGACAGACTGAACAATAAAAACTATAGTGAAGAAAATGAAATGATTCAAAATTAATGATAAAATAAAATGATTCATTTATTGTAAAATAAAAATTACTAAATATTTATTTATTCTGAATATCGTATTTTTGATATGATGAATGAAATTTTTCATTATACAATTATGATTCAAATTATAGCAATGAAAAGTCAAAAATTATTTACATTTTATCTATTTTACGAATTTCTTGTAGTCGATATGAATATAAAATTGGATTCATTGCAAGTCCAATATGAGCAGAAATGACAGAAGTTTGAAGCATTGGTCGATAAACTTGGAAATTTGCATTTATTGTTTTTGTAACGTTTATGATATTGATTGGCTAAAAATTAATTTAATAAGAATTATTTAAGACTTCATTTATTATGTTTTCTAAAAATATCAATAAATTTATGTGCTTACAGTCCAACAAATGATGAAAATCAAAACAGCACTCATGAATTTGCTAATTGCTGATATTTCATTTGAAGAATTTGAATTTTGTCGAATAATTGATGTATTTTCTGTACTTTCAAATGATCTCCTAGATTTTATCTGATAAATTAAAAATTAATCTTTATTGTTAGTTTGTGTGACTTCTGAGCTAGCAATTAATAGTTTACCTTGTGAATTTCAAAGATAATCAAGCCATAAAGAATAATTAAAATAATTGATGGAATAAGTGAAGCAGTTGAATAATAAAAATAAATGTAAGTCTCAGAAATGACACTAAAAAATCTGCATTCATCGCCATCTTTTTTGTTCCAGCCAGCAATTGGTAAAATCCCAATAATAACACCAATTATGCAAGTTAATTCAATTGTAACTAAAAACATTTTAAAAATTTAATTTATCGATAAAATAAAAAAAAACTTTTTTTATTTTCTTTTTACTGGAACTTTCTGTTTATTTAAATGATAATGTAAATGCTTTATTTTAGGATTCAATATGATTCCCTTTAACCAAAAAAACGTTATCACTTTCCTCTTTTGCTGTGGCACGCTAAGAGCATTTTTGTATAAGGCTTTATTGTCACAAAGTTTTTGAAAATTAAAAAGCCTTTTCTAAGAAGATTTAATTTTTAAAATTTTACCCAATAATAATTAGCAGCAATGACAACAACAATCCATTTGGAAGTTGTAACTAATGGGATATAAGTTGAAATAATTGAAAGGCAAGTTAAACGTCCTTCTAACATTTCATCGTCTAACTATGAAAAATAATTAATTCTCAAAAATGTTAAATCAAATTCAAACCAAAGCTAGAAATGGAAATTTTTTATGAAATCGCAACTTTAGCGAGAGTTTTAAAGACTACTTTATGTTAAACATAAAAACTTTTAAGTTTGTTTGAAAAATTTGTTACCAAGAGAAAAAAAATCCTAGTTAAAATTGGTTTTCAAAATATCATTGATAAAGCTTTTCGAAAAATTTAAAAAAAATTCTAAATTTCAAATGTTTTAATACAAATACTTACTAAAGTCGCAGCTGGGATAGCAATAAGACCAGCAATTAGATCAATGACCGAAAGTGAAAGAATAACTTTATAAACTCTTTTGTTAAAATTTCTTTCAAAATAAAAAGCAGCAATCACTAATAAGTTTGAAACTATAGCAAAAATTGCAACTAAAATTTCTAAAATTGTGTAAATTTTGTCTTCATTTTTAACTTCAAGCTTAAAACTTTGTGAAATATTTAAATCTGACTAGAAATTTCCATTTTTATAAACCTTCAATGAGAAATTTTAAATTGCGACTGAACTGAATTTTCATGCAAATTTTGATAATTTAAATGAATGAATGAATCAAATTTATTTATTAGTCATTGTGGGAATTTTTTAGGGTAAATTAAAATGATTCAAATATTAATGATGAAAAACAAAACTATTTTTAGTTCATTTTTGTGTAGAAAATTCAGCTTATAAGTTCACTGTTGCTGGCTGTTCGACTAGTTGTATCCCATCAACTCATTATTAGCCTCAAATTGTTTGAATTTAATAGCTTTGAAATAAATTTTTTTTTTCTGAAAACGTATTGAACTATTCTTTTATTTTGTAACCAGTAGTTCCACTGATCTAGGCGACAAAAATGCTCTAAAGTCTATTGATCCGTGGCAGAGACTTTGATTAATTTTTTAATATTCAAAGAATGAATGAATTTTTATGTTCAACTCACAAATTAAAAACTTTTTATTTCTTTGAAAATGTTCATTCAATTAAATTTAATTCTCTAAAAAAGCCAAAAATGTCTCTTTTTATTATTCAAAATGTCTACAAAAAAGTCCATCCAACAATGATATATTCACCCTTTCATTTTCTATTTTTTTCTCTTAATATCAGCAAAAAAAATTCGCCTTTTTCTCCCTTCCAATCTAAAGAATGATTTATTTGTTTCTTATCGAAATTTCATTCTTTTTTGCAGTGTTTGTACTCACACAACTATCATCAAAACAAATCCACCCTCAAAAGTTTTACCCCTTGCTATAAAACTTTATACACATACACATGCATGAAGAGATGGATCGTCATCATCATCTGTAACGACGCAAAGCAACAACAACATTGATGACGACGACGAGAGTCTTTTGAATCCTTTTTTGGGGTTAAAATTTTCTTTCCTTTTTCGTTTTTATGTTTTTTCATGTTTGCTTTTAATGGGGTTGAAGATGCGATTGAGGAAAAAGGAAAGAAAATGAAAGGGGAGAAAAAAGAGATGAAATTTTATGTGTAGGACCTTGTGGGTGGAATAGAAGTTTTGAATTGGCTCAAGTCCAAGATAATATTCTAAAAAAAATTTATTTACAATTCTAAGCAAATAAACTTAACTTTTTTGCTCAAATTTTCCTGATTTTCTTTTATTGATACTTTTTATTTTGACTAAAATTTTAAAACGTTTAATAATATCGCTATCGTCTACACTTGAACGAAATAACCAGCTCTTCTATTTTAATAAAAGAGTTAAAAAGTTTTCTAATTAAAAGACGATTCGGCTTTTTTATTTGAGAAACAAATCGAAAAATTCTAAAATTTTGAAAAAGAGTTTGTAGCGTATAACTAGATTTGAAATGACTGTATGTTTGAAAATTGAAGATGAAAATGATGAAAAAAGAATATTTTTGACACGTGATGACTATCTCGAGACTAACTGAGAATAATGTATATGTATCTCTGTCAGTTGCCAGCGCCCTCTACCTAAAGTTATAAGTTTCATTGGACTTGATCTTTTTTCATATTCATCATCCACTCACACCCTTTTACTTTTTTCTGCTTTTCTTTTCAGTTTTCCCTTTCTTTTTTTCTTGTTTTTTTTTGCAATAAAAATGAAAAGAAATCGATAAATGAAAGGAAAATGTTGAGAGAAAGGGAAAGTAAATAAATGGCCATCTTGGGATGATTTTCATTAAATTTTCCTTCTTGTTTAATGTTTGAATTTCTTTTAAAAAACGGTTTTATAAAAAGAAATATAAAAAATTTAGACAAAGTTTTCAAGCTTTTAATTTATTTTTGTTTCATTAATTTTATTCAGTTTCTCTTCCGCATTAAAATTCTGTTCTGTTTGCATTTTATATCAATAAAAGACACCCCGTTATGCAATTTACAATTTCCTATGCATGCATGCATGTATTTTATGCACCCCGTTTAGTACAGCATCTGCACAGATGATTTTGGACAGAGGTCAGAGAGCACAACATTGGCAGTGAGGGGTTGCGTCATCATCAATTGCATCAGACTGAATTATTGACGATTGTATACAGTAAAGGAAAAGAAAAAAAAAGTTTTCATTGTATGAGTAAATTTTAAAATAACCCAAAAAAAATTCTCTCTTTCACAAGGGGTCGATTTTTTATGCTAAAATAATTTTTAACAGTTTTTTGGAAACACGAGAACATTCAAGCACAAATGTATTGTTGTTGCCGCACTTATGCCTTCAATTTTGAATCGATTGTGCAACAAAATAATCATATAGGAAGTGAAAGTTCATTTTCGCATGACAGCTGCCACAGAATGATGATGGTAAGAAAAAATTTGAATTGAATTTGATTTTTATTTCATTTCTTCTTGAGTATTTGTAAAATGGTCAACATTGAAAGAAAAAAATCTCATTACAAAATCAACAAAAAAAGGATCTTTGTGAAAAAGCCTTCAACAACTGACACAAAAACAAGTCCAAAGCAAAGAAAAGCGAGAATAAAAGGAAAATTTTCAAGTGTTTAGCTAAGCGAACGTGTTTAAGAAGCTTTTCCATTTCCAGAAAAGATTTTTTTTAATTTCAAAAATACACAAAAGACGAAATGAAACTCAACAACCCTCTCCACAAAAAAAAGAAAGTATACGCGAGGCCTCTTCATATTGAGCTGATGAGATCTCTTTTAATTCCTTTTGTACAGTGACAAAAGCAGTCATGAACACTCTTTTTTACTTTGATATTACGTAGAAGCAACTTCTACCTTCTTTTTGCTTTTTATAGCTTTGTTTTGTACTTGAAGGGCACTCGCTATCTTTTTATGTGTATTTTTTCATGATATGGTCTTTTGAAGATAAGAAAGTTGATGAATGAAAAGAAAAGAAATGCCCAAGAGTGGATTTGAAAAAGAAACAAAATTTTTTTTTTGTTACTTTTCTTAGAATTATTTTTAATTTTCTTCATGATGGGAAATAAAAGAAGACAAAATTTCGATTTCAGAAATAAATCAGAATGATTTACTGCAAAATTGATTGTAAAAAGGGAAAATTGTCTCATTTTTATTCATGAATAAATTCAAAGCTAAACCTTTTTTTTTTTGCTTAACCGAAATAACTTGCATATGATTATTGTTGAAGTTATCATTGTGAAAATAAATCATTTTTCTTATTCTATCCTAAATCAGATGAGAAAAAAAAGATATTTAAAATTGTAGGTTAAACATTTGCACACGGTTAAGCACAAAGAAAATTTTCTTACCTTTTACATGCTTGTCATAATTTGCAATGTGACTTCTTTTTATGCGATTTACTGCCTTTTTTTATACTCAATTCTAAACTAAATGTAAAAAGTGATTTTATTTAAAAAGTGCAAAAGGTGTACACGTGCATAAGCATAAAAAATTCATATTTGGTTACATAAGTAAAAAGATTTTAGTACAGATGAAATATAAATTGGATCAATCAATTGTTAATGAAAACATCTAGGCCCAAGAACTCTTTCATTCTTTGATTAAAAAAATTTAATTTCTATATTTTTTGATTTCAATAATGTTTGATAGAATTTTAATTTTACTTGTTTGATTTAAAACATGGTAATTTCAACTTTATTTGTGTTCAATAAAAGGAGTAAAATGTATTTTTTTCGATTATACCAAACTCAAAATTAAATTGATCTCAGTTTCCGAAAAGAAAATAATTTTTTTAATTTACGGTAATTAAAAAAGTTCAACCGTCAATTCGAAATAAAAATTTGTGAAATCAAAATATTTTATTTTAATCAGAAAAAGAAGTGTTAAACAATTCTGAAGTTGTACTAAAATTTTAGAGTTGTAAAAGTACTTCTTTGTAGCTTTTGTCTATTTTCTACAGTAGATTTGGCTACAGTAGCCAAAAACTACTTTTCAAAAACTAGCTAATGGCTACAGTTGATTTTTTGCTACTGGCTACGGACTAGTAGATTGACAACTCTATAAAATTTAATTTATTGATAACAGTTTTTATTAAAAGTTTATTTCTTATTATTTAAAAACATTACTTGAATCATCGTTTATTGTTTGTGATCTATTTTCAATAAAAAATTCAGTCGAAATTCTTCATTGTGAATATTTTAACCTACTAGTGATAGAAGTATAAAGTAAGCTTATACGAGTATAATACATTAATTTTTAATAATAAGAAATAAATGAATAAGTTCAAAGTGTCATGCACGAAAGTAGATTGATAAGCATTTATTATCATCAACTCATTAATCATCATATTGCTTAATTAAATTTTAATTAAAATTTCTAGAAATAAATTCAAAATGCTTAAATGAAAAAAACTAGATTATTTTGGCGTTGAAATTAAAATTACTTTTAAACAGAAATGAAAATTTTGATATGTTCCAGGAAGAAATAAATCTTGATAGTAAAGCAAAATACATATTAAAACTCAAGAAATTTTTTTGAAATTATCAAAAAAATATTTCTTATTTTGTCAAAAATTTTGTAGATTGGTAAAACTTTTGATAGAGTTTTTTTTTTCTTTGATATTTTCCCATAAAATAGAAATATTAACTTATTTGAAGTAGACAAATACTTTTACAATTAAATTAAAATATTTAATTAAAAATTCTAACATTTGGAATGAAAATTTCCTTTTTTCTTTTTTCGCTATCAAATTTTACACACACATCAACAGCACATACACTAACACATATTGAAACCAAATTTACGACTCGTTTTGGCCATTTCATTGCAACCCCTTTCTGTTCCCTTTGAAACATCATCATTTGAGCTCCGATTCGACCCTTTTTATAGCGTTGCTTCTGCTGCTGATGTCGATGAGAAAGGGAAAAAATATCAATTTTTATAACCCTATGGTTTGCGTTGCTTTTGATGGTCCTGCATAAATGTATGTGTGTGTGTGTAGTCTAGGAAAAGAAGAAGTGAAGGGGTGGATGGTTAGCAAAAAAAAAATTCATCAGTTTCTCTTGAAAATGTAAAAAACTTTCTAAAAAATTTTCAATTTTTTTTTTAAATTTTAACTATTTTCCTAAGATAATCTTTTTGAAAACTTCATTAATCTTTTCACAATCATCATCAATCAATTATTTTTACCTTTTCATCTTTTTATGCCTTTCTTAAGCGATTAGAATCGCTTCTTGAGTTTAATTCCTATTATTTATATCTGCAACAGCAGCCGCTCGCTAATGGTCATTGTTTGTGATGTTACAAAAGAAGTTTAATCATCAAATATATAAAAAAAGTTGAATTTCAAGGCAAACCAGGATGTTCAGTTTAAAATTTCATTTCCAGAATCAACTCATGAAAAATTTCTTTTGTAAACGCCAGTCGGGTCCAGTTTACGCAATTCTCTCTCTTTTTTTCAAATTCTAAAGCACAAAAATATCCTTTTACAAAATCGGACAGTTCATCCATTGTGTCCGATTCTCCTTTTTCTTCTCCTTTCCCTTCTTTTTTTTTGCTAACAATAGTAAGGGATCATAATTAATTTTTTTTTCTTCGTTCTTGTTTCAGCTATTGCCTCATTTTCGGCAATTTCTTTTGCTCTGCTTTTTCGCATGAAATCCCATCAGTCGGACACATGTTGCGATTTTTAATCGATTTCTGTTTTCTAATGCCGGCGTCTTCTCTTGATTTTTTTTCTTACAAAAAATAATGTGAGAAGAGTTTGAAGATGAAAAAAAAAATAATTTGATGAAGCGTTGAAAAAGTGAATTGATGAACTTTATTTCCTGGAAATTATTTTATAAAGTTGATTTCATGAGTGAAATAAAAAAATTTTTGATTAATTTTTAAATTTTAAATTATTCAATTTTTCCTCCATTTTTCAATTCATTCTATCATTATCTTTTTATAACCCTTTCTTTATTCTGATTTGTCGCTTTCAAACCACACAAATGCTGTTCATTTTTATTTTTAACTTTAACCCATTCGTAACTCTTCTTTCAACTCTTTCGCTCCCTCATTCAATTTTATTGACTCTTCTTCTACGTGATACTAAATTTTGATTCGTTGTTTATACGTGCGTGAGTTTTTGTTGGTTGATTCAAATTTTTTGAAGAATTCTTTTTATTATTATAAAAAAAAGTAATTTAAATGTAATGAAGTTATTTTTTAAAAATATATTTTGGTACACTGAGAAAAAAGTTTTTTAACTGGTAAAAGTTTGTGCCAATAAAGCATAGTTATGAGACCTAAAAAAGCAAACTTTATTAGCTTTATAAAAATTTTTTTAAGTCTTAAAAAACTTTTATAAGCGTCATTTATGAGTCTAATAAAGTTTCCTTTTTAGGACTCCTAACTATGCTTTATTGGCACAAACTTTATGCCAGCTAAAAAACTTTTTTCTCAGTGTATATTTAGATAAAAAAAAATTGATTTAAAGAAGAATTATTTGACATTATATTACTTTTTAGATATTTCCAGTTTATAGCCAACGAATATAAACTCTTTAAAATCTCATTCAAACGTTTATAACTAAAAAACTAATAAAAATAATCTCTAAAGGGCAAAAATATTCAAACGTTTTTAAGATTTCTAATGCTAATATGCAAGAGATAAAAAAATCACTAATAGTAACCGCCAGAGACGAGTTAGGTTTGCATTTCCCATTGCAGATCAATATTTTATACAAAACTCAGTGTTTGGAAAGTTTGGAAAAAAGTGTTCCTGGAACGAATAATAGCGGTGACAGACGGACAGGCGGAAGGACAAAGTGTGGACAATATCGCTTTTTTTCTTTGAGGAAAATCTGCTTAAAAATCAGTGATTCAGCAAAATAATAATCGTCAAAAAAGTGTGAGAAACATTAAAAAACTTTAAAAGTAGTTCTGTAGAAAGTACAAAAGATGAGCGGAGGGATATTGACTCTATTAAAAATTATGAAATTTGTAAAAAATATCAAAAAGTTATCAAATTATGAAAAGTTCACACTCTATACAAAGAAATTATCTAAGACTGAATTATAGAAAGTTTAACTAAAATATTGTAAAAATTATAATTTCAGTCTTTCTAAAACAGTACTCTTTGAAATAAAACATTTCTTTCTAATATTCTTCCCTTTTTCATCATTTACTCAACACATAATTAAAAAAATCTCACGATAAGAACAATTTTTCAAAATATATGGTAAAAATATTGAGCGCGTGAACACAGCACATGAAGTGGCATTATACATTCCCCTTTTATTTTACTCTTTTAATGGGAAGGGGTTTTCACTCATCATCATCATCATCATCTCGAGCACATGTGAACACAAAAAATTAAACAATTATTTTTTAGGGTTAAAAAAATGAGAAAAAATTTTATGGCTCGTGACAAATTTATTTTCGGTTTCGTGATAATTGAGTTGAGAAATGATTTGTTGTGAAGCTGTTCAAATTGGAGGTTTTTTAGGTTGATTCATAATGGGTTTTTTTATGAAAAATGTATTTTAATGATCACCACAAATTTTTATTATCGCTATTGATACGAGACAGTGTTGGAAATTTTACTGTGTATTTTAATATTTTTATTAAAAATAATGGTTTCTATGAAAGAAAAATATTTTGAAAAATGAAAATGATTTCAAACAAATGAGTTAATATTTTGTTAAGAAATTTGCTGTATATACTAAATTTAGTCGACTTAATATACGATTTTTCAATCGTCTCTAGACACTGATTTAAGGAGTTAGAATATTTTCAAACTTTTAGAAATAAAATCTAGGAAATTTTAAGGAGTGCGAAATCTGTTATAAAAATATCAAAAATTGCAAAAACAAAATTTGATACTTTTCATACAAAAAAAAAACATTTTCCAATGACTACTCTGTTTTGCTTATCAACAGTTCTAAATCCTTGGGAAATTTTGAACTTTATATGATAATTAAAAGAAAATAAAAATTTTAAATCTCGATAGTTCTCATCTCTTGAAGTTTTATAAAAATTGAAAATTATCTCAACTCTGTTTAAAGTCTGTTTGAATATCATGTAACTCAAATTTGGTTCAAGAGAAGCTTAAGTTGTGTTTAAAATCTTTGGATGCAAATGAAATAATTATTTTATGTTATTTTCTTTATTTTAAACTTAATATCAAACGTATTTTAGTAAAAGAAAAAGGTATCAAAAGTCTTTGGCTTAGCGTTACGTAATATTCATACAATTTCTTTATTTATTTACAAATTTTTGATTTTCTACAATATATTATTTAGTTTTGCTTTAAATGAACATTGAGAGACAAATTTGTTTGTCATTTCATATAATTTCGCAGTCTTGAATTTTTAATAAAACAATTATTTAAATTTGATGGCAGAAATGAAACAGAAGTAAAAATTTGTTTAATTGCCAAAACAATCAGTTTTCAATGAAATCAACAAATCTGAAATACTAAAAATTCAAAGTAAAGAGACTTTAAAATATTTAAATAAAACATTAGAATAAACAAAGAAAAGCCAAACTTTATTTTTAGCAATTTTCAAATAAAAGAAGAAGATAAATCAGACATAGAGAGTTTAAAAATTGAACTCCGAATTTTGAAGTAATTTGGACCGCTCTTTTAATCTTGGTTATTTATTTATTGATTGAATTGAAAAAATTAAAAAGAAATTCAACAATTGTAAAACAATTTGAATTTGATAAAGAATTAATGGAAACTGGTGAAAAAAGTGTTCACTATTGCGAAACAAAATTACCAGCATTTAATTTGAAAATTAATTCAATTATTTCATCAAGGAATTTCGATAAAGTTCTTAAAGAAATGAATCAAAATTCTTTGAAAAGAAGCAAAAGTTTAAATAATTTGTATGAAGAGACAAAAATGAACGAATTGAGCTCATCATATCAAAACTTCAAATATGACTACATGGAAATGATTCAACCAGATAAATCATTTTATGAGTCAATAATTGAAATGAGAAAAAGTCAGAAAAACAAAATTGAAGCTAAAGCTGATGGATATTTTAATATGACAGGAAAATTAAATCATAAAATTGATAAGAAAATGTTGATCTAGTTAAATAAAATTTTTGTTTTTAAAATTCATTTCTGAGTTTTTCTTCTACAGTTTCAGTTTTGTGAATTTTTTTAATAAAATTTTTAGTGTGTTCTTATATAAATTGATAAAACTTTAAAATATAGTTCAATTAGATTTGCAGTTTGACTAAAATTTAAGAAGAATTAAAAAAACTAAAAATGAATAAGAATCAAATTATTCTGTAAGTTTTGGGACAATTTAAATAAATGATAAGTTTTGGTTTAATTTAAAATTTCCAGATATTAGTCAGGAGTTATTTTTGTCGATTTTCTTTCCAAATTGCTATAAAATTTTTATTAAAAAAGACAATAAGGTCGATGATGAAAAAAGTTGATTACTCAAGTAACCAAAAATACATTACGCTTTCCATTTATTAGTAGTTTATATATATTATGACATACCGTTTAGCATACTACGGCAAGTAAACCGAAAGCTATAACATATTTTGGGCGATTCTGCTTAATTGAAGGTTTTTTAAGAAATTTAGAATTGTAAAAAAATTTTTAAGTTTTGCTTGGATTTGTGAAGATTGAGAAGACTCTATATCTTCAAAAAATTACAGAATTTTGGTAAGAAAATTAATGAAATTTTGATAATTCAACTAAAAGAATTCAATTTAAAACAGGGTTAGTGTCATGATTGAAAAGAAAAATTTATTCCAAAAAAGTGTTTTATTTAAATTTTAAATTAAAACTTAATTCTCTTTTTTCATTTATTAGTTTTGCTGATTTCATTCATTTTTAAATTAATTTCAGATTTTTTTATTCTTCAATTTTTCTTATCTCAAACGTTAATTTAAAATTAATCAAAGTCGATTGTGGTCAAAATTTAAGCTGTAATGTGGCAGAAGTTTACCATTCACAATGTATACAAACTGAAATTCAAGTGAATAGCTTGATATTATCTCAAAAATCTCTAATTTTTCGATTTAATGCAAACGAAAAATCGATTGAAAATTTTCCATCTAATTTGCATGAAATTTTCCCAAATTTAACACACATTACCATAAAAAGTTCAGGATTAAAAGAAATAACAAAAGAAAATCTTCAAAACTTTTCAAATTTAATTTATTTGAACATCGAAAAAAATGAGATAAAAATTTTATGGAAAGATTTATTTACGCATAATTCAAAGTTGGAAACAATAAATTTAAGCTACAACAAAATTGTTTTTATTTATGAAAATCTTTTTGGAAATTTAAAAAATTTGATTAATTTATATTTAACTTCCAATCTTTGTGTGTCAATTTCTGTTTATTCAAAAGAAAATATTAAAAATGCCATTCAAGTTTTACAAAACAATTGCACTCTTGTATCAAAAAACCACATTGACAAAATGGAAAAATTGATGGAAAATTCACACCAAGTAATCCGAAACGATAAAACAAGTGAAAATATCAAAGATTATTTCCTTGGTGCACAATCAACTGGAATAATTTTGATATTTTTGATCTATGCAGGAACAGTGATCAAATCAAAATTTTGGAATAAATTAAAAAATAATTCGAACCAGGAAAATAACAATGATGATGCTACAAGTCGAACAGTCTTTGAAAATCCTGAAACATTTCAAAATATTTTTCAAATTTATGACGAAATACCAAAAGACAATCAACCAAAAAGAGCTTCAATTTTTGGAAATTTAGTTACTGAAGTAATACATGAAGAGGAAGAAAATGACATTGAATTGAAGGTGGTTGTAAACATAGTTGAAGATTTAGAAAAATCTTTAATTAAAGATGAACAGGAAAAATTCATGAGAATAATAACGAATTGAATGAAATTGTTGAGCCAACTGAGAATATTTTGTTATCAGGAAGGAGAATGTAAAAATTTCAAACGGAATTTGAAACTTAAATATTTATTTTAAATTTATGACCTGAAAATTTGTCCAATTGTCTTTGAATTCTACAAAACTTAGTAAACGCAAAATGATTTAAATTATTTTTAGAGAAGAAAAAATTTAAAAGTTTGTAGGCTTTTGTCTTCACATTTAAGTTTAAATTCGCAACGATAAACTTTGGCAAATTATTTGAATTTTAAAAACTACTGCAATAATCGTCGTTTCACAAATTTATGTATGGAACGAAATATACTGTTTGATACTAAATTGTGTAATTTTTAATAGACAAGAGAAATATATTCAACAAATTATGCAAGGCTTTTAAATTGCAAATTTTTTCCTAAAATTTTATAAAAATCAAAATTTACAAAATATTTTATTTTAGATTAATTTTTAAGAGTAATAATCATCACGTAATCTTTAATTGTAGCTTTATCACATTTTTTTACAGAGTATGAAACAGACTTCTTATCAACCTATTCATATATCATAACATACAAACCATTCTGAATAAAATTTCATTCTATCTGTAGCACATTTTGTAGCTTACTTAATAAAAATAAAAAAAATTCAAAATATTTTAATTTTAATTTTTTTTTTGTGAAATTGTCTTTAAAATATTAAATTTTCAACTAATAAATAAATTTTTTTCACACAATAAACTTACAAAAATTAACACATTTATAATCTTTTTATTCTTTCACTCATTCTGTCCTATATAACAAAGAAAAAACATTCAGAACAGGAGTCATTTTACCGCAAAATAAAAAAATTCTTTCATGTAATTCTCATTGTTATTCAATTTCATTTCGTGTTGTTGACTTGATTTTCAAGATTTGCGCAAATTTCTTTTGCTTTTGTGTTTAATTAGAGTTGTCACACTTCGTTAATGCCTTTATCACCTTTTCAACAGAAGTTAATGGCATTTAGACAGCTCGTTTGTGATTTTCGTGCAAAATTCAGGTTAATCTCAGATTTTTTTCTCACACCGCAAAAAAAGTTTCACTTTTTATTTTATTTTGTCCTTTGAGGATGCGAAATTTGACACTTTTTACATTTTTTTTTGTGGTTATTTAATTTTTTGTAGGGAAATAAAAGTATCAAAATTTCCGGGGAGTGATGATGAAACAAAAGGCAATCAATTGTGATTTTCAAGAGGAAATCTCACGCTATTGATGCAATCAAGGAATAAATAAACTTTCAATTTCATTTCTTGTTGACATCTTTATTTTGTTAATCTTTTTTGGGTTTTAATTTATTTTCTATTTATAGGAAAAAAATTTTAATTTATATTTTTGATTGGCTGATTGAAAATTGAAAATTAAATTAATAAAAAATTTAAAAATTACAAAAATTTCAGCGCGTTTCCTTGAAGAAGAATTTGCTTATTTAAATTAAATTGACAATTTTTGTAACAATTTAACCTTTCAGCAAAAGAAATTTGAATTAAATTTAACACAAAAATATTCTTTCTTGAAATTTCTAATGTTTTCTAGAAACTCATTCATTTTCAAGATCAAGGCCAATTGCTTTTAATTAAATGACGCAAAATAAAAAAATTACTTTTGATAATGACAATGAACCGAGATTATTTGAGCCGCAATGTGAGAATTCTAGCATTATCGCACTTTAGTTACATTTTTGAGCTTGTTGAGTGAAATTCCTTTTTGTCGAGATTTATTTTAAAAATCCATGGATTTGTTGTGAGTAAAAAGAATTTTGTAGAATTTTAAAAAAATATTTAGAATATTTGATTGAGTCATTTAATTTGAAAATTTCTGATGAAGCAACAATTTCATCATCAAAAAGTGAAACATTAATTTGTGAAATTTTACTAACAAAATATTTTAATTTTAAAAAGTTTTAAAGAAAATTTGATTATTTTTATATTTTTTAGATTATTTTTAATATTTTTAATTTCAATAACAACAAGAATCAAAGCTGAAAGTTTAAAATGCAATTTCACATATGGACAATGGCTTTATCTACCAGAACCAGAATACTTTGCATTTGTGACAAATCCTGAAATATTTAATAACACTCAAGTGACTATTGACAATGTAGAAGGCAAACATTTATCAAATTTTCAATCAAACATCAATGTTCGTGGCATAGACATTCACAATGCAACAAATATGGTCAAATTTCCACGAAATCTTGATAAATTTTTTAAAAATTTATCACTTATTGGAATTTTTGAATCAAAACTTGTTGAAATTACTCAAGCAGATTTGATGGTTTTTCCACAACTGAGACATCTTTATCTTTCGCACAATAAAATTCGAGTTATTAAAAATGATTTATTTAAATTCAATCCAAGACTCGAAGTGATTTTGTTATACAAAAATGAAATTCTTCACATCGATCCGAGAAGTTTTAGTGATCTAAGTAAGCTAAGAATGCTTTATTTAGGTCTCAATATATGTCAATTTGGTAATGCAAGAACAAGAAATGAAGTTTTAAATTTGCTGCATAAAATTGAAAATGGAAATTGTACAAGAGATGAATTTCTAACTATTGTGACTGAAAATCCTTTAAAAGAGCAATTGAGAGAATTGCAAGAAGAAAATAAAAAATTAAAAAGTGAAGCAATACAAAAGGAAGAAGAAATTGCAATTTTAACTCAAACAACACAAAAATTGGCTGTAAGAGTTTCAAATTTGATGAATGAAAAAGAAGAATTACAAAATAAAATTAATGAATTGACAAAAAAACATTCAAAGTCAGCAAACTTTACTGACATAATAAAAGAAAAAGAAAATGAAATAAATACATTGAAAGTTCAATTGCATCAACAAGTCAAGGAAAATCATAAATTGATAAGTGAAAAAAATTTAATGATGGCTGAAAAAAGAAGCAATAGAAAAAGTAAAATTGGAAAAATTAAAATTGAAGATTATGTTTCATAAATTTCTGATTAAAACTTTTCAAAATTAAAAGAATTTTGAGCAAATTTTTAGAGCTTCAAAATTAATACAAATTTTATATCAGGTAGAAAATATTTCGACCCAAAAAAATCTCCATCGGTCACGAAAAATTCAATTCATTGTTCTTTTGTGTCCATGCATGAAAAGGGTTGACTCAAAAAAACTTTTCAAAAGCGAGTAAATATTTTTTTCTCACATGCTCTTGTGTTGCAAAGTTATATAATTATGACAAATATAAATAAGACTAAAAAAAGGATTCAAATAATGACGAAAGGGATCAGTTTTGTGGCTATTGTTTGTTTGAATAGAAAATGAAAAGATTTTTTACCTGTTTGATTGTGAAGAATTTTAGCAAAAATAAAATTTGTTATAAAATTTTGTAGATATTTTTTAATTTTAAAAGAAATATACAAAATTTATACATTTTTAAATTTACAAAAATTAATAAAGAAATAAGTTGAATTTTCTTTGGGGTGTTTGTGCACAATTTTAAACGTTTCATTATAATTTTTGATAAATATTTATAAAATTTCTTTTTGAAAACTTTCAAACGAAGATCATGAATTCTTCTTCAAACTTTGCTTTCAATCTTTTTAAAATCTTCATTTTTACATAAACCATTTTCAATATTTTCAAATAAAATTTCAACTTCTTCTCTTGTTTCAGCTCTTTTGTTAATTCCACAATCGTTTAAAATTAATCTTAACTCTGTTAAGTTCTTTAAATTGCTAAAACTTTTAGAATCAATATGAGAAATTTCATTGCCGTCTAAATCAATAATTTTAAGTTCCGGATTAAATGCAAAAATGTCTTCATGAATAATTTTTATTTTGTTTTCAAAAAGATACAAATATTTCAATTTTGTAAATACTTTTAAATCGCTTTGAGAAATTTCAGTCAAATTTGAGCCTAAAATTCGAATCAAAATCAAATTCTTAAAGAATTTTTCCAAATTTCCGGGAAATTTTATCAAATTTGGTGCAGAATGAAGATAAATTCCTGTCACATTGTCATTTGTATTTTCTAGCCAATGATATCCATCAACTTCATCTATGAAAATTTGTGTGCCATTAAAAATTCCACTATTAGTTATTTGACAAAAGTAAATTGATTCAGGCATGTAAGGAAGACTGTACTGAAAATATTTGCAATTAATTTTCTCTGATGTAGATTGAAAACAACATATTGAGAAATAAATGATGATTGAAAAAGTAATTCTGAAAATAAATTTGTAGTTTGGATTAATAATTAAAGTTATTTAATTTTATATTTAAAATTGAATCTGTTCAAGCTTTAAAACATTGTTTTCCGACACTTCATTTTGATTAATTTTTGAAAGTAAAAATTTTTGAATAAAAGCATTTAAAATTATCAGAAAATGTCAAGTTTTCATTGCTATTTAAAATTTTCTTTTCTTTGAAATAAGAATTTTCGTTTAATATTGCTTTAGTTTCGATGATTTTTCGTCATTTTAAATTCACTAAATAAATAAAAAACTTTTAATTCTTTTTAACTTACATTTTCATTTTTTTCCAATGAGTTTTATAACTTCCAATCAGTTCTTTTGCTCTTAATAAACTGATAAACTTAATTTAAGTAAAATCTATAATGCAAATGTTCAGATGTTGATAAGGAATAAATAAACATTCTTATCAATAAAAGCATTAATGAAGTATTTCTCAGCGGTGGACATTTCATAACTTCGTATGACTTTTTTTATGATTTTTAGGAATTTTTGTAACTTTTCTTAACAGTAAATTTTTTTGATTTAAAAAAAAATAATGCAGCTATCGAGCTTATCACTTGATTAAAAAGCTGTATATGAAGAATGACTTTAAAAAACTAAATCAATTAAAATCCTTTTGGTAATCTCAATGATTTTATGAAAATAAAATATACAAAGTTGATTACAATTAAATTTTTGTTTATGAATTTTAGTATGATCAAGTTATTAAAATTGATATTCAAAGTAGCATTTGAAGACTTGCTTTAATTTGATAAATTAACAGCAAAATTTTAAATGTTGTTTATATGATATGCATGCCGGTACATGGCGGTGGCCCATGATCTTGGCTGAACAATTTTTTTCGCCAAAAACGTTCAGAATTGTTTAAAACGTCAAGAGAACATGTTTTGAAAATTTTTCATAACCTAGGCCATGAACTCCAGGCACAAGGGCATGAACTTTGAAAATTTCAAAATTTTTCAAATACATGAGTATAGTATATCGTTGGAAAGATCTTAAAGCGTAGAATACGATAAATTAAAAAATTTTTGGATCTGACCCAGTTCATGCCGGTCAATGGCAGTGCATGGTGATCCAGCAATATGTTGAATAAAAATTTTTCAAATGTCATGAAACATAAAGAAAACATGTTAGAAGTGATTTTTGAGACACAATGTTCTAGTGCATGCACTTCAGACACTAGATCATGATCTTTGAAAATTTTTCAAACACAGATGTAAAACAAATGGTTTAAAAAGTTTTAAAGCATAAATGAAGATAGCACCTAAAATTTTTTGTATTAGCATCAATCTTTTTGCATTCTGAAGAACAACATTATTAACAAACTTGTCACCAACAATTGTTAGCTGAAAATATTTGAAACGTATCGCCAAACATACTGATCCGTCAATGCAAAAATTCGCTATAATCTTCGACTAGCAGGGCGTCGAGATTGATCTACTTATTGCATATATTTCATTCAACACGCTGATAAATAAATTCCAAATAAATTTTTGTAATTCATTCATTTTGTAATATAAAAAAAATTATTTTCTACAGCAAAATCTTATAAGCCTACTTTCATCAGTAAATAAATCTCATGGTCATTAGAAACTCATCATTTTCCACCTTCTTACATATCGTCAAAAAAGTTCTTAAGATGAGTCAATAAATCAAACTCTTATCGATGCTTCAACTTAAACAAATGATGTCAAATCATCATTACAGAAGGAAATGACAATTTTATTCTCTATTTGACATTATTTAGAAAAAAGAAATTGCTGTGATGTTTGTGAAAATCATCATTTGATGTTTGTTACCGCTAAATTCATGTCGTGATGATGAACTGAGATTACTAAGGGGATGATTCTAGAAAGTATTTTTTTTTTTTTTCAAAACAAAAAAAGAACAGTTTGAAATAATATTATGACGTAATATTTGCAATAAATTTTTTTATTAATGTTTTCATTTCGTTTACATAGAAATATAAAGAAAAAAATTCTCTCATTATCAAATTTATTTCATTTCTAGCTAAATTATTTCAAAGGTTAAAATTTTATAGGAAAATGTTTTCAATGATTACTTTGTTTTGATTAATATAAGTTTATTTTAATTGATACAAGAATAGTCTTAAAGCCCATTTTAAGTTTTCGTAGGTAATGGCAAGTTACATTTATCATCGATAGATTGTGGAGAATTAAAATCTGATGGAATCGTTTGTGGAGGGCAAACATTCAGAGACACCGATTTTGGAGGATAAATATTTGTTGACATTGGTTGTGTTGGATTGTAGTAATTTGGTGGAGGATAAGAAGGAATAAATTCTGTACCAGAAGGACTTGCTGTTACCATATATTCTTGTACAGTGATGGTGTTATGCATTGGCAATTGTTGAAATTTTCTGTATAAGGCATCAATTATCATATATGAATATATGACTGTTATTAATGAAACCATGCTCATCAAAAAAGTTTCCATATGCTGTAAACTTTGAAAAATTCTTAAAGAATAGAATATAATTTGTACAATGTACAGGATTCTAGCTGGTTTTAAGCTTTTGCTATCGCACTGTTTAGAAAAAGTTTTATTACAATTTTTGTTAAAAATTAGAAAAGTTGTCTTACCTTTTCGACACCTTTGATGAGTTTGTAAGAAACAAAAGCAATAATCAAACAGAGAATTATTCCTATGGTCATAAAAATTGCATAAACTATTAAAAATAAAGAAAGAAATTAAAGTTAAAATAACGTAAAAAAAATAGTTGAAAAATTTACCTGATTTAGCTTCATTACACTGATCAACGCCATGATTCTTTGAAACTTGGTCACAAGCAATGTTCATAGAGAAGAGTCCAATAATCAAGACCAATATTAATATTATGTGTACGACTAATCCTAGCCTGTGTAAAAAATAAAAATTTATTATTAATTATTGGAAAAATATTTTTAGATATTCACCATCCAATAATCAAACCACCAGTTTCAATTTCAAAACAACCAAGAAATGTCTCGAGAGGCATAATTATTTTAATTGTTTTTTCACTATACAACTTTATTTAATGAAGTCTCAACTTATACTGAATGATCAGCTAAATTAAATTAAATTAAATTAAATTAAATAAAATGCAAAATTGATAGCAAAACATTTTTCTCTGTTAGTATGTGTTAAACAAGGGGAAAACAATTAACATGAAAATTATTTATTTTAATTTTATTCTTTCTTATTACTATTGCATTGTATAATTCATAAAAGTCAGTCATTGACTGAAATAATTTGAAGAGTTATCATAAAATGAACGCAAGTTTATTACTACACCAATGCGTTTTATAAAAACAGGTATTAAACCTCACAATCTCGTAATTTTTATCGGTAGGCTTTCACCTAGAATATTGAAACACACGTTGGAAAGTCAAACTTTACTTATAATTTGAATTTTTTTAACTGTTCATATAAATTGGCTACACAAGATGGTGGAATAGATAACAAAAAGCAAGAAGCTCTAAAATAATATATCAGCTAGTTTTTTCGGAAAATTTCCCTTTTAAAATTTTAGATTTCTCAGATTTTTAATCATCTGTAAAGACTAAAGAATCAAAGGAAAAAAGACAAATTTTGAAAAAAGTTTAAATTATAAATTTCATTTGTAAAAACAGACTTTGTCATTATGCAGATAAGAAAAAGAGTTTTGCACAGAGTTTTACGTATTTCTGTATGAAAAATATTAAGCGTAAAATTCTTCTTCGTATTTGCATACACAGTCAAATTCGCTAACGGCGGACTTTACCGAAAATTTTATGTATAAAATTCGCCCTAAAATCCGCCGTCTAAGAAAATTTATATACGGACGGCGGACTAAAACTTGACTATGTAATAGCGAACGTAAATAAGAAATTTTTAAGATTTTCCATCAAAATTTATTTGCTCATTTTTAATTTCAAATTAAAATTCATGATTAAGTAAAAGGAATTTCTTTTGAACATGAAATAATTGGAAAATTTTATATGAAAATTTCAATAATGCTAAAATTATTTTTCATTTAAAATTCTCTGACTGAAAATTGAATTAGTTTTTATTTTTTAAAAAGCCTTTTTTGTTTGCTAACAAAAATTTATAAAAATGAAAATCAGTTCCGTAATCCATATTCAGATGCAAAGTTATAGTAAATTTTTTTATAGATTTCATATTTCATCACATTTGATTCAAATAATGATAAGTTAAGAAACAAAAGTGAAAATGAAACGTATGTTTTATTGACAGTTTTATTTCGATGATTTGAATTAAAATTGATATCAACATGAAAACTTACTTATTATATTTTCAAATTTTTTTAAGCTGGAAAAGTTTTTACTTACTAAAAGATACATATTTCCCATAAGAATAAAACACTTAAACTTATCACTCCATTAAAAACTTGTCAACACATAGAAAAGGTTAAAATCCTCTTCAATCATAATTACTAAAAAATTTGAAGCATACGCATTTCAGTGCACATGAACATTACATTTTTTCTCTTCTCTCTTTCAGGCTGATAAGCTAAAATTAAACAAAGGAACCAGTCAGTTGACAAACAACAAAGAGTCACGCACAAATATTAAAAACTAATCATACGTATACAATTAGACAAGTAGCATGAAGTACTGCATTTGTAAGTCATTGTCAAGGTCATGATTTGTGATTAAAATTATTTTAATGCATTTTGAACAATGAACCCGTTTGATGAGCTGTATGAATTGTTTTAGAGTTTTTATGTAGTAATAAATGATACAAAACCAACACCAGAACTTGCTTAGAAAATTTTAAACGACATTTCAATTTTTATATCTGCAGATATTTGCGTAATTTTTTAAATTTTTACTACATAACTTAAATAAATCCGCCAAGTGATTAAAATAATGAATCATGCCACACAAGTAAATTTTTATATTTTTAATAATCAAAAAAATGCCAAATGAATGTTAACCGCACGAGTAATTTTTTGAAATTCTCCTCTGATAAGTAAATAAAACTCTTTTTTTTCTTGTTATAAACAAAGTTGTGAGTTCAAGTCGCCAATTATTAATGAATACTGCGCGTGATAGAGTTTATCAGTTCAAGGAAAAAAATTTTTATTCTGCACTCAAAAATATATATGAGAAATTTGTATAAAGTTATTGAGTGTCATACTTTCGTGTGTACACATAAAATAAAGATCAAAATGGTTCATATAGAATCACTGATAATGAGCCAATGACATATAAAAAATATAAATATTCAAATAAATTCTCGATGTGAAGGAAGAGAAGAGTTGTTTTGATGATTATTTTTAATCGCGTGTGTAGACACATGCTGACCATTAAAATTTAATTACTTTTTTTTTTCAAATGAAATCCGTAAAACTGACCTAATCTAAATATTGTTTTTGCATTTTTATCAATGAGAAAAATTTTTTAAATTCTTTTTTAATTCGTAATTAATTTTCATAATTTATTAAGGAAGAAAATTTTTGAATTTATTTAAATGAATTTTAATGAAATTCCTTTTAAAAAATTGTAAAACTCTTTTTACAATAACTGATGTAAAAAATTTCTTTGTTATGTTTTATTTGAAAATATTTTTAACTATTTGACTGATTTTAGTTTTCGTCAAGAAATTAGAACTTTTGATAAGCAAAACAGAGTAGTCATTGAAAAATGATTTTTTGTATGAAAAGTATCAAACATATTTTGCAATTTTTAACATTTTAATAATTTTTTTAATAGAGTTCGCACTTCTTGGTTTTTGTCTTGAATTGTTAAGAATTTGATTTATTGATATAGTTCATACCTCATGCTTATATTTACTCAATTTATATAAATTTTTAAGTCTTCCATTAAAATTTCTTACGTATTTTACTTTCTTAATTTTTTACTACTTTCATTTATCCAAAATAACATTACAAAAATTATTTTTTCAGGTGCTTCTCTGTCACCGATTCTTCTTCATAAATTCCTTTCCTTCCCTCTTTCATTTCTTTTTAAATAGTAAAAAATTTGTACAGAAAATTGTCTTTTTTTAATAAACAACTTTTAAAACCCTCTGCCAGCCCTCATGCCATCACTTACCTACCATTAAAGCCATAAATAAACAGCAGCATCAAGCCAATTGGCTTGTCGTCTAATCTCAATAAAAAAATATCTTTTCTGTTTCTCACCCTCGAGATATAAAAAGATATAGAAATGAAGAAATTAATACTTCTTAAGATGGGTGCATTTAGCATCATTACTGAGTGTCATCTCTCTCTAATATACAAAAAATAATTGAAATTTTCTTATGAATTTCCCTCTTATTTTTTAACATGATGCACGCGTGCTTAATTTTGGGTTGTTTTTTTATGTATTTTTGAATCCCTCAAGGATGTTTTTTTGTTGATTTGCTTTTGCGGTATTTATAAAAAATTAAATTTAAAAATTTTAATTAAGTTAAAATAAAAATGGTTTGAATGTTAGCAAAATAATTTGAACTTATTATTTTTTTGGTTCGTAAGTATGGAAATTAGAAGAAGAAGTATGTGCGTAATTTTTTTCCTTATCTTCATACTGCCAAAGACTAATTATTTTTAAACAAATGAAAAAAGACAAAACTTTTAAAAATTTTAAATTTTCAATGTCTAATTGAAATTTTTTTTTTGGAAATTCTTTTATATATTTGTGAAAACATTTATTCTAAAATAATAAACATATCTAAAGAAATAAATTGGTTTATTTTATAAGCTTTATTTATTTTAATTAAAATTTAATTCTGTTTGCATAACAGGTAATGTAAAGGTAAAAGTATAAGTCAAAAAACCCATTAAGTTTCTTTCAAACTAGCTTAAGTTGTATATAGTTCTAAAATCTTCAAAACTTGCGTTACACAATATCTGGAAAAAAATGTTTAAAATTTTCTATGGAAAATAGCTCTTAAAAGCGAAAACAGAAAAACAAAATTTTAATAATTTTGAAACATTTAAAGTTACAGAGCATTTTTAAATACACAGTTAAGTTTAAATCCGCCAACGGTGAACTTTAGCAAAAATTTTTGTATAAGTTGCATTCTAAAATCTGCCATCTAAAAAAACTTGTATATGGACGGTGGACTGACAATTGATTGTAAAGCAAATTTTTTTGTATGAAACTATCAAAATATTTGTTTCCTGATTTTCTTTGATTTTTCGTTATATTGTTGAAATTTTCGAAAGATTTGTTTCCTTTAAAAATTTTCTTTTAATCTTTTCTTAATTTTAAATTTAAGAAATAAAAAACTTTTTTAAAGGAAAGAAGTTATTTTATATTTTTTACAAAATAAAACTTTTTAGGAATTCTTTTTTAACAATTTTTCGTTATATCATTTACAAAAAACTTCTTTTGTTCTTTTTAATCTTAAAAATAGTCCACCCTAAAGAAATTCATACCAAAATATACCGGACCCTTCTTCTTAGAGTCCTTTCTTCAGGTCAAGCGAGTGAACAAAGGACAAAAAACATCTTGCATATGTTACACATTCATTTTACTCTAAATTATGCCTGTGTTGCATCTTATTGCAATTCTCGGTTTTTTCTTTTTCCTTCCTTCTTCTTTTTCTCTATTCAGAGCGTAAAACTTGCCACAATGGTCATCTCTCAACTCTCACTAATACAAACAATCAGCACTCACTTGTGAAACATTTTATTACTTTATTGGAGCAAATTGCATGTCTGTATGTGTGAGGGTCGCTCTCTCGTGCGGCTTTAACTGTATTTGTATTGGTTTCACTCAATTTTTGGTGTAGTTTTTCTACCCAAAAAAAAATTTCATGCAGCAGTAGAAAAAAGAGAGTCCCTCAAGGCAGAACAAAAAATTACACAAAAAATCAACTCATGAGAGCGAGAGAGAGAGGGCCACGCAAAAAAAAACACATAGAAAAGTGACTTAATTTTTGTGTACATGCTAAGAAAAATTTCTTTACTTCACTTAAAAGACGTCTTCCTTGCGGAATCGGTGCTCAGAACACGTTTAGATTTTTTGGCGTAAAGACATCAAGTGTGTCAAGCAACGAAAAAAAAAATAAAATTAAGTGAAGAAAAATTATTTTAGTGATTTTATAAAACAAGAGTTCAAATGAAAGAAAGAAAAAGTACAAAAAAAATCAAAGTCAGGAAATAAATTAAAAATTTTAAATTTTAGTTTGAAAAATTAAAAGAAACTTGAAAATATTTTTAAAAAGTGTATATTAAAATTGACAATTTAATTAAGTATTTTCATTAATTTAAAAAGTCAACAAAGAACAACGATAGAAAATTATTTCAAGAAAAGTTTAAAAAATATTAAAATTAGTATACAAAAACAAAACATTTAAATTTAAATTTTAAGTGCAATGACTTCATCATTACTTCAGAGTGCACAGAAAAATATGGGTAAGTTATATTAAATATTTTTAAAATTAATTTTCATAAAAATAAAATTAAATGAAAAACAAAAAAAAACTTGCAAAGTTTAAATTGCAATGATATTTAATTATTTTAAATTAATTAACGAAATTTTTAAAAAATTATCAACAAGAGAGAATAACTTTATAAAATAACAAAAAAACTAAGAAATTAACAAAACTTTCTTACAAATAAACAAAAACTTTTGTTAGTTTCATTTAAAATTTTTAATTTTCAATGTTTGCTTTGTTTCTGCTTTAGGAGTTAATTTAACTTGTTTTTCAACAGGTTTAATTTATTTTTTCATTACCAATTTGTTAAAATATTCGATAGTTTAAAAGAATGAGCTAGAAAGCTTTTAATTAATAAATTTTTTAAAAATTAAAATTTTGATACTTTTGACATTTTGTAATGATAAAGTTAGCACCATTCATTTTCTATGATATTTACACATAAAGATTTTTTAAAAATTCACATTTAATTTATATTTTACAAGCAATTTTGCCTGTGTACTTATATTTTGTAACTATTTATGTTACAAATAATTTTGAACATAATTATTATTTTTCTAGTTATCATTTTAATTGCAATTATTGTCTTTAAACTTAGTTTTAAAGGAAGCTTAAAGATTAAATTTTATAATTAGAAAAATTCAAACAATCATTGATTAACATAATGCGCATAAAAAGCTTATGTTGATTAAAAGATTTAATAAATTGATTATTTTGTTTATTTTACATAAGGGAAAAACTTTTTTTTATCAATTTTTTGTTTATTTATTTGTTTATTGTAATTTTTACCAAGGTTATTCAAACTTAAAGTAAACATTATTATTTTAGTTAATGCGTGTGAACTCTATTGAAAAAATCAAAGAATTATCAAACGTTTACTTTTTTACATCAATTTTAATCAAGAACATTTGAAAAATTTGATTTTAATTTTATTCAATGACTTCAATTTTATTTTCAAATAAGAATTTCGAACCAACCACACAATAATCATTACAATAAATTAGAAAGGCTTCTAAGCATGTAAAACATTCTTAATGTGCTCTCTTTTATGTATTTTTTGAGGACAGCAGATGCAATATTATGCATTCAAACTTAAAACTCATTTACGCACTCATTTGTGTGTTTTTTATCTCTCTCACTTTTAAGAAAGGATAAAAAAAAGTTGAACTAAAAGAAACACATTATTATCGTCATCATTTTGTGTCCTTATTTCTCAATTTTCTCAACTTCTTTTATGCTTTGTTGCTAGCAATAGATGATTACTTTCTTTTCATTTCAAGGGTTAAAAGGCGGCACCCTTTCTTTTCACTTCTACTCATGATTTATTGAGTTGTTTAAAAAAGAATAAAAAATAGAGAATTTTTTTTGCTTTGAAAGGAAGTTAAAAAGTGAAAAAGAAAAATAATTGATTTTGTTTTCTTGACTTTTTAAGGTATTTAAGAAAAAATTCAATTATGATTTTAGAAAATTAGAAATTTTAATCTATTTTTTTGAAGTTTCTTATTGCTTAGATAAATTTATTAAAATAAAACATAAAGCCTAAAGGAAACCTAAAATATTAATAAAATAAGTCACTTAAGATAGAAGCAAAGTTGATTAAAAAGAATATTTTAAATTAAACTCACAAATTTGTTTGAAATTAGTCAAAATTTGTTTTATATTGTATCAAAACTTTGCAAAATTGAATATGATTTCATTCCAGTATGAACATTTATTAATAATTTAAAATTATTTTGTTACACTCATAAAAATAATTTAGAAATTGGGATTTTAGAATTATTCTAAAAAATTTCTAAAGAAAAATTCTTGATTCTAAAATTTTTACTCTAG